>CAUYRT010099276.1:0-14955 GCA_963574885.1 Lepilemur ruficaudatus | reverse complement strand
ATTATTATCCAATTATATGGATGAGAAAAGTATATTATAGAGAATTTAAGTTTGGGGATTGGGGATTTGAACTTGGTTATTAACTCCAGAGCTCCCACTTTTAACTACTACACTGTTGCTATAGGCTGAATTATGTCCCCTCGAAATCCATTCATATGTTGGAACCCTATTCCCCAATGTCACTGTATTTGCAGATAAGGATTTTAGGAAATAAAGGCTAAATGAGGTCATCAAGGTGGGATGCTGATCTTATAGAATTGGTGGCCCTTATAAGAATATGAAAAGAGAGATAGAGAAAGAGAGAGAGAGAGATTGATGAAGATTTACATAGGCACCCAGTAAAGACTGTGTAGGCACATAGAAAGAAAGCAGAGAACACCACCATGCTGGCATATTGACCTTGAACTTCCACCCTCTAGAACTTTGAAAAAAAATTTCTCCTATGTAAGATACTCAGTCTGTGGTATTTTGTTATGGCACGCTACGTAAACAACTGTTTTGCCCTAAAATGTGTGTTGCAATTTAATCTATACTGCAAAATTATATTTTTTGATGAACTTCTTAAATGACTTTAGTCTATTTCTATTTCTATATATTTGTCTTCAATTAAGTAAAGGCAGAAGGCACACAGCATTCTCATTTATAACAAAAGGCTGGGCCAACATCCTTGGCTTCCTGGGCTCTTCAGAGTGTGGGAGTATCTGTGTAATGAAGGCATTAGAAATCACTTTAGTCTGGAACTGCTAGAAAAAGTGAGGAAAAGATATTATTAGATTCGTTTTCTCTCACTCATATTGCTTTAATATGTATTTGATTGCCATTTCTGCTGCAATTTAAATCACACTTTTTGGTTGACATAAAAATGCTTGGTCGTTGGAATGGATTTTTGAGCTTCAAAGTGAAGCCTTGGTTTAGGCAAATTTATTCAGACTATTTAAAACTCTAAGTGCTCATTAGGCTGTTCAGAATTGGAAAGAAGTTCCCAGAGAAAACAGATCTAGGTAATGAAATAGCAGAATGGCAGATAATTAATAAGTAGGTTTCCTACACTTGACTGGGGAGAAAGAGGAGAAACTGGCAGTGTTTGTTAAATATAGATAGAAACTACTTATGGCAATATAAATGAAGTACCTGCATACAACATTAACAGGAAATTTTTATTTCACGCATACACTATTTTTCATGGATTAAAATATATTTTTTAATTGAAGTATATCATATCTATAGTAATGCACATAAATCTTAAGGCCTATATACAAATCAATGAATTTTATACCCAGATTGATATAGAACACTATACACAGAACACTTCCTCTTTCACTTTTCTAATTAGTAACTCCCAATACTCCAACCCCTATCACCAGAGATTAGTTTTGCCTGTATTTGAACTTAACATAAGTGCTCTTACGTCTGGCTTCTTTTGTTCAACATTATGTCTGTAAGATTCATCCATCGTCATGATGTGCATCAGTAGTTCATTTTAAAAAATTGCTCTGTAGTTTTCAACTATATGGATGTACCACACTATCCATTTTTCTCTAGATGGCTATATTCAGTTTTTTAATGTTATAAATAATTTTTTGAATATTTGTGTATGTGTCATACACATATTTGTGTATGTGTCTATTGGACATGTGTGCTCCTTTCTCTTGGGTACATCTCTAATTAGAATTTGTTTAGTTACATAGCAGGCATATGTTTAACTTCATTAGATGCTGCCAACCACTTTGCTGAAGTGGTTGTAAACAATTTATACTCCCACCAATAATGTATGAGAATTCCAAATACTTTATATTTTTATTAACACTTGCTTTTATCTGATTTTGCAATTTTTTTTTTATTTTGATAGATTTAGGGGATGCAAATGTTTTTTAGTTACATGGATGAATTATTAATTTATAGCAGTGAAATCAGGGTTTTAGTGTCTCCTTTGTTTAAATAATGTACATTGTACCTGATAGATAGTTTTTGGTCCCTCACCCACCTCCCATATGAAAAAATATGTTCAACTCACTATCAGAGAAATGCAAATTAAAATTACAATGAGATACCACCTTACCCTTAACAGAATGGCCATTATTAAAAAGTCAAAAAACAATAAATGTTGGCACAGATGTGGTGAAAAGGGAACACTTATACATTGTTGTTGGGAATGTAAATTAGTGCAACCTCTATGGAAAGAGGTTCTTTTCTGCTTCTTGTTTTTTAATGTCCATTATTCCACTTTGTGTGGCCATATATACCCATCATTTAGCTTCCATTTATTAGTGAGAACATATGGTGTTTGGTTTTCCATTCCTGAGACACTTCTCTTAGCATAATAGTCTCTAGTTCATTCAAGTTGCTGCAAAAGACATTATTTTCTTCCTTTTTTATGGCTGAGTAGTACTCTATGGTATAATCTATGTATGCCATGTTTTCTTTATCCACTCATGGATTGATGGACACTTACGTTGAATCCGTATCTTTGCAATTATGAATTGTGCTGTGATAAACATACAAGTGTGAGTATCTTTTTGATATAATGACTTCTTTTCCTTTGGGTAGATACCCAATAGTGGGATTGCTAGATCAAATGGTAAGTCTACTTTTAGTTCCTTGAGGAATCTCCATACTGTTTTCCATAGAGGTTGCACTAATTTACATTCCCAAGAACAATGTATAAGTGTTCCCTTTTCACCACATCTGTGCCAACATTTATTGTTTTTTGACTTTTTAATAATGGCCATTCTGTTAAGGGTAAGGTGGTATCTCGTTGTAATTTTAATTTGCATTTCTCTGATAGTGAGTTGAACATATTTTTTCATATACTTGTCAGTCATTTGTCTATCTTCTTTTGAAAAAAATCTGTTCATATCTTTTGCCCACTTTTTATTGGGGTCATTTGTTATTTTTCTTGCTGATTTGTTTAAGTTCCTTGAAGATTCTGGATATTAGTCCTTTGTTGGATGTATGCTTGCAAATATTTTCTCCCATTCTATAGATTGTCTATTTACTATTTATTATTTCCTTTGCTATGCAGAAACTTCTTAGATTAATTAAGTCCCATTTATTTATTTTTATTGTTACTGTATTTGCTTTTGGGGTCTTAGTCATAAATTCTTTCCCTAGATCAATGTCCAGAAGAATTTTTCCTATGTTTTCTTCTAGAATTTTCATGGCTTCAGGTCTTACGTTTAAGTCTTGGTCCATCTTGAATTAATTTTGTTTATGCTGAGAGGTAGAGATCCAGTTTCATTCTGCTATAGATGGCTATCCAATTTTCCCAACACCATTTATTGAATAGGGTGTTCTTTCCCAGAAATAAAGGGCATCTAAATCACAAAAGAGGAGGCAAACTATCCTTGTTTGAAGATGATATGATCTTATATTTAGAAATCCCTAAAAATTTCTTCAAATACTTCTAAAATTGGTAAATAAATTCAGTAAAGTCTTACATTACAAACAATGTACACAAATCAGTAACATTTCTATAAATTAGTAACAGTCAAGCTGAGAGTCAAATCAGGAATTTGATACCATTTACAATAGCTGCAAAGATAGTAAAATACCTAGGAATACATTTAATCAAAGTGGTAAAAGATCTCTACAAGGAATACTATAAAACACTGATGAAAGCAATAATTGATGACACAAATAGAAAAACATCCCATGCTCATTAAAAGAATATATATTATTAAAATTTCCATACTACCCAAAGTGATTTACAGATTCAATGCAATTCCTGTCAAAATACCAACATCATTTTTCACAGAATTAGAAAAAACAATCCTAAATTTCATATGGAATCAAAAACGAGCCTGGAAAGCCAAAGCAATCCTAAGCAAAAACAACAAATCTGGAGGCATCATATTACTGGACTTAAAATCATACTACAAGGCTGTCTGTAGTGACCAAAACAGCATGGCATTAGTATAAAGGTAGAGATCAATGGAATAAAATAGAGAACCCAGGAATAAAGCCACATACCTGCAACCAACCAATTTTTGACAAAGCAATTTTTGCAATTCTGGTTTGTGTGTGGCAATATTACACAATGATTTTAATTTGAATTTTTCTTGTGACTAATGACATTGAGCATCCTTCCGTATGTTTACAGCCAATTTTCATATCCTTCTTTCCTCTTTTGTGACAAATCTTTAGCCCTATGTTGCCACTTGTTGACTTCTCTAAGACTAGGCATCTTCATTCCTATGGTGGTTACTCCCCTTCCCTTCAGGGTTTCAACATCCATTTAACATTTAAACATTTAAATGTTTAAACTTCAATGTGCATAAGAATTACTTGGGGTGTTAGGACAAATTTGCTCAAATATACAATCTTAAGCCCCATCCAATGGAAAAGAATCTTTATGATGAGATTTACAGGCTCTCCTAATGATTCTGATACAGATATTCCACAAACAATACTTTAAACATACCAGTCTCTATTTTCTTGTGCCTGTTTATGTTTTACATAGTGTTTCTTAAAATTTAGAAATCTATTGTGATATGACCATATCCATTTTTTCATTTTTTATTGACACCTCTGATATTGGATAATTGTTGCCTAATTGTTGCCAGCGCAGTTCTAGGTGCTGGGATTACTATAATAAATAAGACAAAGAAGTAGGTCCCTGTCCTTGTAGAGATTGTGATGTATATTTTTTGGTTTATTTTACAGTTGTTTTTCCCTTGTATTTTTGTGTTCAAGACTACGTTGAATGCATAGTTAATTCATTCTCTCCATTCTCTGTCTAATGAAATCTCTTGACTACAATTTTTCTAGTGAGTACTATTTCAGCCATAATGAGTATGCAGGGTTTTTGGAGTTCATCATCTATGAGACTCCAATTCACTTTTGATTTAGATAAACATTTTAATATTTATCTAAGGTATTAGATATTGCTATTATTTGTCATTAATATCTAACAATATATTGGAAGAAGTGATTTAATATCTCTCACTTCTATTATTACTTCATTCAATTCTCTTTGTGCTTCTAACATTTCTTCCTTTATATATGTGGATTTTATGTATTAAGATGAATATTCCCATTGTATTTTCTTGAGGACTAAACTTTTTATTAATATAAAGGGTTTATTTTCCTTTCCATTTCTTTGCAACAGGGTCTTGCACTGGATTGTAGTGGCCCCATCGTATCTCACTACATTCTTGAACTCCTGGGCTCAAGGGATCCTCTTGCCTCAGCCTCCAGGACTACAGGCAGCACCACCACATTCAGCTAATTTTTTAAATTATTCTTAGAGATGAAGGTCTCACTATGTTGCCCAGGCTGGTCTCAAACTCCTGTCCTTAAGTAATCCTCCTGCCTAGGCCTCCCAAAGTGCTGTGACTCTAGATCTGAGCCACTGTACTGGCCAAGGGTTTCTTTTTATTTCTTTTAATTTTTTTTTTAATTCAAACTTGCCTAAAAGGTCTACTGTTTACATTTTAATACCTTCTTTATTGTTTGTTTTTTGGCTTAATTTATTCCTGGTTTGTGCAGGTTTATCATTTATTTGCACCTTTTCTGTGTCATTTTATTTTCAGTTTGTAAGCAAACCACAGACAAAGTGAAAGTCTTTGTCTTTTCATTGGAAAATTTAATATTCATGTTTGCTGTGGTTATTTAATATTCTCTTGTCTTTTTTCTACTTTTTCTTTTTGGTTTGGTTCCTACATATGTTTACTGTTATTTCCTTTTAGTTATTTCCCATTTTTGCAGTAATCACTAAACTTCTGTGGTTATTTTTTATGGTAGTCAACCTCTAAGATGATCCCAATGATTCCTCCCTCCTGGTATTGGCAACCTTGTTTGGTCCCCTCCCACAATAAACCAAAGTCAGTCTTTGTGACCAATGGAAAAAGGCAGAAGTGACAGTATATCACCTCCATCACTCCCTCTTCCTCATCTTCCCTCATCCTCTCTTTCCCTCATCCTCTCTTTTTTCTCCGTCTTTCTCTCTTTTTACTCACTGGGAGAATCCAGACGCCATGTCCTAAGAATACTCAGGTAGTCAATGCAGAAGTAGGCATGGCAAGAACTGAAGTTATCAAACCAACAGCCAGTGAAGGACTGACACCTCCCATCAACCATATGAGTGAGCTGGAAATGGATCCCATGCCCACATATAAGGGCAAACAGCACTGGTTGCCAATTTGACTGCAACCTCAGAGTTCCTGAGCCAGAACCACTCAATTAAACCACTCCTGGATTTGTGAACCCATGGAAACTGTGAGATAACATATTTGTTGTTTTAAGCTGCTGAGGTTTAAAGTAATTTGTTATGCAGCAATAGATACTAGTACATTGTTGTTGTTTTTTCCTCTGGTGAATTCAAAATTTCACAACTGACTTTTAATTTTGTAATTAGTTACCCTTAATTTTTTAAAAAATACATTTTAATATCCCTTTTTTCCATCTATCTATATCTATCATCTATCTTTCTTCATTTCTCTTAATTTGGTGGAATTTTTCCCATATATTTACTCCCCATCTTCATGTTTTATGTTCTCAGATTTCCTGATATAATTAGTTCCATTTCAGATACTTATTGATTTTATTATATGACTTTTTTTCCATTTTTTGATATTCTTTAAAGTAATTTATTTATTAATGCATATTTTTAAATTAATAATTATCTGCGCATAAGTTTTTTACTGACTTCTTTACTTATCCCAGTTTTTAAAATGTCATTTCCCATTTTTGAAATCTTCTGATTTATTTTTTTATTGTTGTCCTGAGATTATTTCAAACTTTTTCCTTAAAGAACATTTGAATGCTTCATATTCTGATTCTTACTACATTAAATAATTTAATTAAGTGGTTCTCATACTTTAGTAATTTTTATTTATTTGTTTGTTTGAATATAAAATTCTTACATCTCAATCTTTGTCTCTCAATAACAGGTAGGAATTTTAACTTTATCTGATTTTATTTGATTTTAATTTTAATTTTATCTGATTTTGAAAATAATCTAATTTTATTCTTTTATTTGTTGGTAACTTGTTCATTTTCTCTGGAAACTTACGGAGTATTTGTCTTCTTCTTGAATTTAATAAAATGTATTACATTTTTCTTGAGAGCAGATATTCTTTCTATATTTCTTCCTAGGTTTTGCCCTCTTACGATGTGGAAACTTGATTTTTATACATGGGCTTTAAGGAAAACACCTTTTCAAAACTTTCTTGATGATTTCTTTAACTTTTTTTCATATGTTTTTCTATAGATTTCCAATGTTATCAATATTATTTCCCTGGATCACACCTCTATGTCATGTTTTCACCTAATTTTCTTCTCTTTGCCTTTTGCTTTACATTCAGAAAAAATTCATTAATTTGTTCTTTACTAATTAATTTTATCAGTTTTAATTTTTATTTTGTCCCTCAATTGAGTTTTTAACTTGGCAAGCATATTCATTTTTAATATTTTTTTCTTAGTTCCTCTCTCTATTTAGCAAATGCTCTTATTTCATAGATGAACTTTTTCTCAAATCATCCTATGGGTAAAAAAATAGAAATAAAAATAAATTATCTCCTTTTCTCTGTACTTTATTTTCTTGAAGAAGGTATAAATTTTTTTATTCTTTCAGCATGTTTCTATTCTCTCATGATGCTGATTTTTCTTATATGTTGTTAATTCTGTATTTTCCACCAATATGATTTAATGCAGGATTAAATTAATCAGTATTAAACATTGATAATTGTTGCAGTGCCCTAAAAATTATGTGGATTATTTTTACATAATTTCCTGGTGATAAATATATACTTTAAAATTTGAGAATTGCTGAACTAAAGCACTGGCCCTGAAAAATGTGGTTTCTGGAAGTATTATCACCTAAGAAATTGTTGAATATGCAAATTTTGAGACCAGATTATCTTATTCAGTGTTTTAATAAGCACTCCTGGTGATTCTAATGCATGCTCAAGTTTGAGAATCACCAGTCTAAAGGATTCTCTACAGAGTAGCTGTGGATTCTCTGACAGTGTGTTCACACAGACAGCAAATCAAAAGATTAGTATTTGTTTCTCCATCATCATCTTCATCAACGAACTAGAAAAGAATGTTGCCATGGAAACTGAGTACAGATTTCCCTGCTAGGCCTACTTGATTTTATCCTTGTGCTTATAGTGGTCCAACTTGAGGTGGAGGCACAGACCCATTTTTTTCTCTGGCTTGTGGTGGGTTGAATTATATCTTTAAAAGGATTAATTCAAGTTCTAATTCCTAGTACCTATAAATGTGACATTATTTGGAAATAGGGTCTTCTTAGATGTAATCAGGTTAAGAAAATGTCATATTAGATTAGGGTGGGCCCTATATCCAAAGGACTAGAGGTATCATTATAAGAAGAGGAGAGGACAGAAAGAGACACACAGGGAAGAAGGGCATGTGACCACAGAGGCGGAGACTGGAGTGATGCAGCTTCAAATCAAGGAACAAAAAGGATTGCCAGGAACCACCAAAAGCAAGGAAGAAGCAGGGAAAAATTCTTTCCTAAAGTCTTGAGAAGGAGGACAGCCTTGCCAACACCCTGATTTTTGACTTCTAGCCTCTGGGATGGAAAGAGAATAAACTAACATTGTTTTAAGACACCAAGTTTGTGGTATTCTGTGACGGTAGCCCTAGGAAACTAATATAGGCCCGGATATCCATGCAAAGTCTGTCTTCCCACTCACTTCCTCTTTACTGAAAGTCAAACAAGATGCTGGGTAAAATTTTAGGATAGTATATCATTTCCAGCTAAGTCATTTAAAAAAAGGCCATTTAGGCATCTACTGAAGATATTCCTTAAAATGGCAGAGATTATTTTCCCCATCCCCCATGACATCTGTTCCCCTTCCCAATGCTGAGCCCTTTTTGATTCCTCCTATTCCTTGCTTTGCTTCTCCTACCACTTTCCTCACACTTCTGGCCCAGTTTCCTGACTGGAGGTTTTCCCCTATCATACCCTTTAAAAATAGAAATCTTGAAGCCTCTGGCACAACTATGACTTTTTTGGAGCATTGTGTAGGATTCAGGTGGAAGGTAGCCTGTTAATAGCCTGGAAAACACAAATAATGAAAGTCAACAAGTTCAGCTTGACTCTGGGTGGCAGCTTATCTTTTTTCCCATGAGGATTCTGAATATTTTTATTTTAAAACATTTAAAGCATTTTATATCCCAGAGTTAATCTCTGCCAACATTTCCGTAGCTTCTTCAAATGAATTATGGTAAAAAGACTAATTTGTTTCCTTTCCAACCTTGCATTATATTAAAAAGATTCATTCTATTTTTTGCCTTTGTCTTGCCTACAAATGAGATGAAGGTAGGTTATCCTGCCACAATATTAATTCATTTATAATAATTAAAAGAATACAGATCCAATGAGGAAAATTTGAGGTATGTGAAAGTGAAAAGGAGGAAAACGATTTACTCATAATCCCACTTACCTTGAAGCAAATAATGTGCTCATAGTATATGTTATTTAGACTCTGCATAAACATTATTTCAACAACTGCATAATATTTTCTTCTCTGTATAGCTATACAATAATGTATATCCCTGAGAAAATAGAAGCTATCCTGTGGGAGTAAAACTCTAAACTCTGTGTTCTCTGCTTACAACTTAGTCATTGGTTCTTACCCTGTTTCTTTCTTTGTATTAGAGTGGAAGTGGAAGAACTATAAATTTCTCCAAAATTTTACCTAAGTTGATGTAACATACATCTCATTTTTCCCCCATAACCTCAGGATACTGCTTGATCACTTGTATCCTTTCAAGATTCTCCTAATTTTCACATCAGAGTCAAGGTTCAAAAGAGCTGTATTATTATCATTTACAATGTGAACCTCACATTTATTTTCCATTGTGCAGCAATGTTACCATTACTACATCGAAACTCTGATTCAAGTCAACAGAAACTTCATTATTGATAAATCCAAATCCAACAAATATTTTGGGGAGGGTTCCTGGGATTTATTTATTTATTTATGTTTTAAATTTCAGAATATTATCTGTGTACAAATTTCTTTGTTACATAGATTGCCTTTGCACCACCTAAGGCAGAGCTACAAGCATGCCACCCCCCAGACAGTATACACCACACATATTAGGTATGAATTTACCCACCCTCTTCTCCTCATTCAATAAATGGTCCTGGGAAAATTGGATAGCCACACGTGCAAGACTGAAACAGGATTCATACCTCTCACCTCCCACAAAAATCAACTCAAGATGGATAACAGACTTAAACCTAAGGCATGAAACCATAAGAATTCTAGGATAAAATGTTGGAAAAACTCTTATAGACATCAGCCTAGGCAAATAGTTTATGAAGAAGACTCCCAAAGCAATCACAGCAAAAACAAAAATAAATAAATGGAACGTGATTAATTTAAAAAGCTTCTGCACAGACAAGGAAATAATTAACAGGGCAAACAGATGACCTAAAGAATGGGAGAAAATATTTGCATGCTATACATTCAATGAAGGGCTAATAACCAGAATCAACAAAGAACTCAAGCAAGTCAGCAATTTACCCAATGGAGATTTTTAATACCCTTATCTAGTTTGATTTTCTGTAGCATTTGAAGCAGTATACTGAAGCAGTATACAGGCCTTTGTCTTGAAATATTTTTCTCCCTTGGCTTCTGTGAAGAGCTGTCTTCTGGTCCACCTCTGGCCTTCGTGTTGTCCTCCTCAACCCTGCCCCTCAATTTTCTTTGCTGACTTTATGTATTGGAATTTGTATGGCCTCTGTTGTGAATACCTGTTTAGTTTCACGTGGCATGTTAATTTGTATAAAATATATTCATATCTTTTCATCCCAGTAACTTAATTTAAAACTTTGTCAGTCCTAATCTGCATTATTGAAACAATTCTCTTATTGGTCTTCCTTCTGTCAGCTGTAATCATATATATTGCTGTGAGGATAATCATTCTACTATGTTAATTGAACCACCAAATCACTCCTGTGCTTAAAATTTTTAATAGACCATGTAAACTGTCCAGGATAAAAACCAAATGCCCTCATGCATCTTTCCTTTGCTAGTTTTTACCCTTCATCTTCATCAGGCTTCCAATTTGAATTCACCAATCATGCACCAGAATGAATAGAGCATCCTCTCTATAACTTTTTTGTTTGTTTGTTTGAAAGTTTCTGATAATCTGTTAGGGCTCTGTTCAGAGTTTATATGACTCTATTTCTACATCCAAAGTATAAGTTAGCTATTCCTTCAATGAGTTCACATAGCTACCTATTCATAATTATTATAGCATTTAATATAACACATTGCCTTTGACACAATTTACAAGTCTATATTGCCCACCAGACCATAAACTCACTTACGACAGGACTAAGTTCTTATTCTTTTTCATATATAACATATTACTTGATATGAATTGAAATGCCTGATGACTTTATTGCATAATTGAATTTACCTAAGTTTCTTTTATTTCTGAATTACATATTTTTATTTTTCAAATTCTCTATTATAATTGAGGCAGTGATGAATCGCTCTGAAGAAATATTTGTCTGCATTCAAGTATTTATTCTTAGGATAGATTCCAGAAGTGAAATTACTGGCATGAGTATTTTTTAAATGTTTATATTAACCAAATTTCCTTACAAATAATTTATATAAATGTAATTTATTACAGCAGTGTGAATTTCAACACACTCTTCTTACATATAAATCCAATAAAAAAAATCTCTGGGAATTGTATAGGTTAAAGATGGATTTGTACCCTTTGATCATTAAGCAAATATTGTCTACCATATGCCAGGCACCAGGAATAGTCAATTAAATAAGAAAGATAGTTTCCTTGGCTGTGCAGAAGCTTTTTAATTCGATCAGGTCCCATTTGTTTATTTTTGTTGCTGCTGTGATTGCGTTGGGGCTCTTCTTCATAAATTCTCTACCTAGGCCAATGTTTAAAAGAGTCTTCCAAAGATTTTCTTCCAGAATTCTTAAGGTTTCACACCTTAGTTTTAAGTCTATTATCCATTACAAGTTGACTTTTGTGAGAGGTGAGAGGTGGGGATCCAGTTTCAATCTTCTGCATGTGGATGTCCAGTTTTCCCAGTACTGCTTATTGAATAGAGATTGCCCCCCCCCAATGTATACTTTTGTCTGCTTTGTTGAAGATTAGATGACAATATGAAGATGGTTTTATATCTGGGATCTCCGTCCTGTTCCAAAGGTCTGTATGTCTGTTCTTGTGCCAATTACATGTTGTTTTGGTTACTATAGCCTTGTAGCAAAGTTTAAAGTCTGGCAGACTGATGCCTCCCAATTTGTTCTTTTTGCTTAAGATTGCTTTGGCTATGTGAGGTCTTATCTGGTTTCAGATGAAGCATAGAATTATTTTTTTCTAAATCTGTAAAGAACGATGGTGGAATTTTGATAGGGATTGCAATAATTCTGTAGATCACTTTAGGTTGAATGGACATTTTAACAGTATTGATTCTACCAATCCATGAGCATGGTAGGGGTTTCCATCTGTGCACATTGTCTACAATTTCTTTTCTCAGTGTTTCACAGTTCTCCCTATAAATATCTCTCACCTTCTTCATTAAATATATTCCTAAATATTTAATTTTCTTTGATGCTATCATGAAAGATGTTGTGTCTTTGATTTTTGGCTTGACTATTATTGGTGTATATGAATGCCACTGATTTGTGTGCATTAATTTTGTTCCTGAGACTTTACTGAATTTATCAATTCCAGAATCTATGTAGAACTTAAGAAGATCAACAAGAAAAAATCAAACAACTCCATCAATAAATGGGCAAAGGACATGAAAAGAAACTTTTCAAAAGAAGACAAATGGCCAGCAAACATATAAAAAAGTGCTCAACATCTGTAATCATCAGGAAAATGCAAATCAAAACTACAATGAGATATCACCTAACTCCAGTGAGAATGACCTCTATCAAAAAGTCCCAAAATAACAAATGCTGGCATGAATGTGGAGAGATTGGAACACTCTTACACTGCTGGTGGGACTTCAAATAATACAATCCCTGAGGAAAGTAATTTGGAGAGACTTCAAAGAGCTAAAAATAGAAATACAATTTGATCCAGAAATTTCACTACTAGGTATCTGCCCAAAGGAGGGGAAAAACATTCTACAACAAAGACAACTGCATTTGAATGTTTATGGCAGCACATTCACAATTGCAAAGATGTGGAAACAACCCAAGTGTCCATCAATAGAAGAGTGGATTAATATAATGTAGTATATGTATACCATGGAATACTACTCAACTATAAAAACAATGGTGATCTATCTCCTGTTATATTATCCTGGGTAGAGCTTGAGCTCATCCTTCAAAGTGAGGTATTAAAAGAATGGAAAAACAAGCATCACATATACTTGCCATCAAATTGGTACTAGCTGATCAACACTAAGGTGCTTACATGGTAGTAATATTCATTGGGTGCTGGTCAGGTGGGGTGGGGGCTGCATAAACTCACAACTAAAGGAGATGGAGCACACTATATGGGGGAAGGGCACACTTCTAGCCCTGGCTTGGGCGAGGCAAAGGTATTACATGTAACCAAATGTTTGTACCCCCATGATATTCTGAAATAAATAAAAAAAAAAAAATCTGTGCAGTAGATCTAGATCAAGAAAATGGAAAAGGAAAAATTCTTATATTATCTGATAAATATGATAATTCTGAATTACAAATTTATACTATTTTTTGTGGTGAATCCAATACACCCACTTGAAAATTTTAAGAAACAGTTTAAAGAAAAATATACATCTGGGAAAATGAAGAAATAATTAAACCTATTAAAAACAAAAGTTGTAGAAAGAAAATATAAGTACAACATATATAAGGACAATACTTACCTGGTCATAATAACGTAAACACTATTATTGTACCTGAAATTATTAGTATCTTCATTAATTAACTATTGCTACACTAATATGTCAAAATGATAGAGGATGGTAAATTGATATGTGTTTGTAAGATGACTAAATACCTAGTAACAATAAGTAAAATAATACTATCTTATAAAATCTACCACTCAGTATTATTTTGGGCTCTTTTTTATATGTTCATGTACTTGACTTTTTTAAAAGAAATACTTTGGCGCATCAAACCTATTTAATTTTCTAAATGACCTTTAAAAGAATTTCATATAGTTAAATCCCATTAAGATATTGTTTTAAATTACATTTAAAGCATGAAATAATTTGTGAAGAATTAACATCTATAATATTTAGTCTTTCCTTCAGGAATTGATTATTTAATTTTTTTAATTATCTGTGTCTTCAGTAGAGTTTTATATCGTTGCTTTCTTTATTTTACCCTCTATATTTCTTAAATTTTGACATGAGTGTTTACTTTAATCCTTACTTTTACAGTAAATAATCTTTTTTGAAATAATTTCAATTTTAGTCAAGGAAAAAAGAACATTAATACTATATTGCAGGCTGCAACCATTTTCTTTTTCTTTTTGAGACAGATTTCACTCTGTTGCCTGGGCTAGAGTGCAGTGGCAACATCATAGCTCACTATACCCTAAAACTCCTGGCCTTCAGCAATACTCCTGCCTCAGCTTCCTGAGTAACCGGGACTATAGGCATGCATCATGCCTGGCTAATTTTGTTTTTTTAAATTTTTTGTAGAGATAGGGTCTGGCTGTTGCCTAGACTGGTCTTGGATTCCTGGCCTCAAGCAATTCTCCTGCCTCAGGCTCCCAGGTGTTAGGATTACAGGCATGAGGCACTGTGCTGTTTCTAACTATTTTTAAACTCTACTGATATTTTTTTTTTTTTTTTTGAGACAGAGTCTCACTCTGTTGCCCGGGCTAGAGTGCCAGGGCATTAGCCTAGCTCACAGCAACCTCAAACTCCTGGGCTGAAGCGATCCCTCTGCCTCAGCCTCCCAAGTAGCTGGGACTACAGGCATGCGCCACCATGCCCGGCTAATTTTTTCTATATATATTTAGTTGGTCAATTAATTTCTTTCTATT
>CAUYRT010099273.1:0-19575 GCA_963574885.1 Lepilemur ruficaudatus | reverse complement strand
TTTTGATTTGAGTTTCGCTTGACTGTTATTGGCTTATATGAATGCCTCTGATTTGTGTATATTGATTTTGTAACCTGAGACTTTATCAAATTCATTTATCAAATCTAGGAGTCTCTTGGAAGAATCCATGGGGTTTTCTAGATATAAAATCATATCATCGGTGAAGAGCAAGAGTTTGATCTCATCTGCACCCACTTGGATACCCTTAAAACCCCTCTCTTGCCTGATTGCTATAGCTAGGACTTTGAGCACTATGTTGAATAGAAGAGGAGAAAGTGGGCATCCTTGTTTAGTTCCGGTTCGAAGTGGGAATGGTTTCAATTTTTCTCCATTTAATATGATATTGGCCGTGGGTTTGTCATAAATGGATTTGATAATTTTAAGGTATGAGCCACCTATGCCTATTTTGTTAAGAGTTTTTGTCATAAAGGTGTGTTAGACTTTGTCAAATGCTTTTTCTTCATCCATTGAGTGAATCATATGGTCTTTGTTTTTGTTTTTATTTATGAGGCGAATTGCAATTATAGATTTGCGTATGTTGAACCAACTTTGCAAACCCTGGAATAAAGCCCACCTGGTTGTGGTGAATTATCTTTTTGATGTGCTACTGAATTCTATTTGCTAAAATTTTGTTTAGGATTTTTGAATCTGTATTCATGAGGGATATTGGTCTGTAATTTTCTTTTTTTGTTGTGTCATTTCCTGGCTTTGGTATCAAGGTGATATTCGCTTTGTAGAATGAATGAGGAAGGATACCATCCTTCTCAATGTTGTGGAATAATTTCTGTAGTATAGGAATGAGTTATTTGTATGTTTGGTAAAACTCTGAGGTATAGCCATCTGGTCTGGGACTTTTCCATTTTTGGAGGTTATTAATTACTGCTCCAATTTCTGAGCTTGAGATTGGTCTATTGAGAAATTCTGTTACCTCCTGGGTGAATTTATGGAAAAATAGACCTTGTTCATGAATTGGTAGAATCAATATTGTTCAAATGTCAATATTACCTAAAGTGATCTACAGAATAAATGCAATCCCCATCAAAGTACCATCATCATTCTTTACAGATCTAGAAAAAATAATTCTTCACTTTGTATGGAACAGGAAAAGACCTTGTATAGCCAAAGCAATCTTAAGTAAAAAGAGCAAACTGGGAGGCATCAGTCTTCCAGACTTCAAGCTGTACTATAAAGCAAGAATAATCAATTCAGCCTGGAATTGGCACAAGAACAGAAGCACTGATCTTTGGAACAGGACAGAGATTCCAGAGATGAAACCATCTGCATATGGTAATCTAATATTTGATTATCCAAACAAAAATATACATTGGGGAAAAGAATCTCTTTTCAATAAATGGTGCTGGGAAAACTGGATAGCTACATGCAGAAAAAGGAAACTGGATCCCTACCTCTCACCTCTCACAAAAATACACTCAAGATGATTAACAGATTTAAATCTATGGCAAGAAATCTTAAGAATCTTAGAAGAAGATATTGGGAAGACCCTTTCAGAGATTGCCCTATGCAATGAATTCTTGAAGAAGACCCCCAAAGCAATCACCACAGCAACAATAATAAACAAATGAGATCTGATCAAATTAAAAAGCTTCTGCACAGCCAAAGAAACTATCACCAGAGCAAATAGACAACCTACAGAATGGGAGAAAATATTTTCTCTCTACACCTCTGATAAAGGTGAACTAGAACCTTTATCCTAGAACTCAAAAGAATTAACAAGAAAAAAATCAAACAACCCCATCAATACATGGGGGCATTGGAAATGAACAGAAACTTTTCCAAAGAAGACAGAATAATGGCCAGCAAACATATAAAAAAATCTTCAATATCTCTATCATTAGAGAAATGCAAATCAAAACCACAATGAGATACCACCTAACCCCAGTGAGATTGGCCTCTATCAAAAAATCCGAAAACAACAAATGCTGGTGAGGATGTGGAGAGACAAGAACACTCTTACACTACTGGTGGGACTGCAAATTAGTGCAACCTCTGTGGAAAAGAATTTGGAGATTTCTCAAAGTGCTAAATATAAAAATACCATTTGATCCAGCAATAGCATTATTAGGCATCTACCCAATAGAGCATAAAGACATTCTATAATAAAGACATCTGCACCTGAATGTTCATGGCAGCACAATTCACTATTGCAAGGACGTGGAAACAACCCAAGTGCCCATCAATTCATGAATGGATTATTAAAATTTGGTATATGTTTATAATGGAATATTACTCAATTTTAAGAAACAACAGTGAGCTAGCACCGCTTATATTATCCTGGATTGAGCTTAGATCCATTATCCAAAGTGAGGTGTCACAAGATCGGAAGAATGGGCTCCACATGTACTCACCATCATATTGGTACTGACTGATTAACATTATGGAGCTCACATGGTGGGGGTGTTCACCAGGGATCTGGGGGTTGTGGGGGGTTAGATCCACATCTGAGGGATATGGTGAGCATTGTGGAGGGGAGGGGCATACCACTAACCCATACTAGTGAGAGGAAAGATACATAATGTGACAAAAGAAATGCTGAGTAAAGAAATTAGAGACAAAATTCCCGTATTATATAATTCTACTCATATGAAATGTCTAGAAAAGGCAAATCTATAGAAACAGGGAGCAGATTAATGGGTCCCTGAAGTCGGGGATGGGAATTAGTCCTTTAATAGGGGGAAGGAAATATTCTAACACTGATTTGTGGGAATGGCTGTACAACTTGGAATATTTACTAATAATCATTTAATTGTACACTTAAAATGGATTAATTGCATGGTATGTAAATTATACTTCAATAAACTTGTTTAAAAAAAGATTAACTTATTCTGTAACCTACTAACACGTGGTAACCACTTAATATAATTCACCTGCGTTTGTCACAATCAGAATAAAAACCATTTTAAAAGACACTAATGTTTATTAACTGAAGTGAAAGCAGCAGAAAGAAGAAAGATGAGGTCACATATGGAATGATTTTAGAGAAAAAGGTGAAATTTATTGACTTTAAGATATAAGTATTGTTGAATGATTGTGCAATTGCCAATCTTACTTTTTCTACCTCAAGCCACCGGTGCTGTGCCTAGTCTTTAAATTCCAGGTAAGTGATTTTCTAAAATCTTTTGCAGCGAGGTTGCATTTCTGGGAATGTTTTTCTCCCAGATAACAGAGAAATATGCAATAAGAAAGCCTCTTTTCCCCCTTTCTGCTTTTCCATTTTGGAAGCATTCATTTTATAAATTCATTTCTGGGACAATGGATGCTTTCTTGATACCAAGAAGTAACAATCCTGACAAATATACTGAGAGTAGCAAAGTTGAAGGACAGAAATTATCTGTCTCTGGACACACCACTGAGTTTCATATCCAGTCTGGGTTTCCTTTCTATGGGCCACTAATTATGTAAATAAAAAAAGATTCTTCTTTTGTAAAGAGAAAATATGATCATCTCAATAGATGCAGAAAATGCATTCAGCAAAATTCAGCATGCTTTTATGATAAAAACTCAATAAAATAGGCATAGATGGAACGTATCTAAAAATTATAAAAGCCGTGTATTACAAACCCACAGAAACATCATACCGAATGGGGGAAAGTTGAAAGCACTCCCACTTAGAACTGGAACAAGACAAGGATGCCCACTGTCACCACTTCTATTCAACATAGTGCTAGAAGTCCTAACCAGAGCAATCAGGCAAGAGAATGAAATTAGTTTATCTAAATGGAGAAAAAGGAGAGCTCTTTGCTGATGATGATATGATTTATATCTAGTAAACCAAAAAAGATTCTCTAAGAGACTCCTGAAATTGATAAATGAATTCGGCAAAGTGTCAGTCTATAAAATCAATTTAAATGAATCAGCATTCCTATACACCAACAACAGTCAAGCTGAGAACCAAATCAAAGACCGAATACCTTAGACAATAACTACAAAGATAATAAAATACCTAGGAATATATTTAACTAAGGAAGTGAAAAATCTCTACAAAGACAACTATAAATCACAGCAGAAGGAAATTGCAGAGGATATAAACAAACAGAAAAATGTATAATGCTATTGGATAGACAGAATCAACATTGTTAAAATGTCCATACTACCCAAAATGATTTGTAGATTTAATGCAATCCCCATCAAAATGCCAATGTCATTTTTCACAGATCTAGAAAAAATAATTCTGCCCCTCATTTGGAACCAGAAAAGAGCCTGAATAGCCAAAACAACCTTAAGCAAAAGGAACAAATTGGGAAGCATCACTTTACCAGACTTCAAGCTATAGTATAAGGCTATAGGAACCAAAACAGCACGGTGGCACAAAAATAGAGACATAGACCCATGCAACAAAAACAAAGAATCCAGACGTAAAACCATCCACATATTGCCATCTGATCTTTGTTATAGTAGACAGAAATATACACCAGAGAAAAGAATCCCTATTAAGTAACCAGTGCTGGGAAAATTGGATAGCCACATGTAGAAGATTGAAACAGGATCCATATCTCTCACTACTCACCAACATTAATTAAAGCTGGATAACAGATTTTAAGACATGAAACCATAGGAATTATAGAAGAAAATGTTGGGGAAACTCTACTAGATATTGGCCTAGGCAAAGAATTTCTGAAAAAGATTCCAAGGGCAGTCGCAACAACAACAAAAATAAATAAATCATACTTGATTAAATTAAAAAGCTTCTGCACAGCCAAGGAAACAATCAGCAGAGCAAATATAGAATCTACAGAATGGGAGAAAACATTTGCATGCTATACGTCTTATAAAGGGCCAAAAACTAGACTACAAAGAAGCAAATCAGCAAGAAACTATCAATCAATCCCATTAAAAAGTGGACAAAAGAGGCAAAAGATATGAATAGAAGTTTTTCAAAAGAAGATTGACTAATGGCTAAAAAACATGAAAAATGCTCAACATCGCTAGTCATCATGGAACTGCAAATCAAAACCACAATGAGCTATCACCTAACCCCAGTGAGAATGGAGAATGGCTTTTATCAAAAAGATCCAAAATAATAGATGCTGGTATTGATGTGGAGAGAAAGGAACACTTATACCCCGTTAGTGGGATTGCAAAGTAGTGCAACCTGTATGGAAAATAATATAGAGATTCCTCAAAGAACTAAAAGTAGACCTACCATTTAATCCATTTGATACCACTACTGAGTATTTACCCAAAGGAAAAAAAGCAATTTTATCAGAACGACACTTGCATTAGAATGTTTATTGCATCATAATTTACAATTGCAAAGATGTGGAATCACCCCAAGTGCCCATCAATTCATGAATGGATTAATAAAATGTGGTATATGTATACCATGAAGTACTACTCAGCCATAAAAAAACTAATACCTTTTGTATTAAGCTGGATGGAGCTGAAGATCATTCTTCTAAGAAAAGTATCACAACAATGGGAAAACAAACACCACATGTACTCACCATTAAATTGGAACTAACCCGTCATCACTCATGTGCACAGATGGAAATAAAACTCAGTAGAAATCATATTAGTGGGAGGGGGAAGAAGAGAATGGTTGTAATCAGACCTAACAGGTACAGTGCACGCTCTCTGGGTGATGGGCACACTTACAACTTTGACTCAAGCAGTACAAAAGCAATCTATGTAACCAAAACATTTGTACACCCATAATATTTAGAAATAAAAAAATAAATATTCTTTTTAAAATATAGAAAATATTGCTAAGTGGAATACAAATATAATAATATCCCCTGATATGTTTTGTCAGTTCATTGAATGCAAATAACTTTGCTAAAACTTTACTACACTGTCAATGCTAACAAAAATATGTAAAAATAGATAAAATAAATACATTCTATTGGGAATACTGAGGCTCTGAAATGACAAATAACAGCTAAAGCTGTGCTAAAGCCTGCACAGTCAGGCATTCTAACCCAGAATACATGTTATGCAGAAGCAGAAGGGAAACTTCTGAAAAACAGAAAATACACGAAAATCTAACTGTTGGCATCTTCAAAATGAGGAATTCTCTGAAAGTATCAGCAACACTACACACTTTGATATATTTAAGTAGAAAGCCTCCTACATAAGAACTAAGGAGTTTTTGAAGTTTTTCTCTCTAATTAATCTGCAAACTCCCAACCTAACTTTTCTGGATAAGGGAGGTCTGGTGGACTCATTGCCTGCAACGCTGAGCTCTCTCTGGGGTAGACAAACCCTTTTGGGGGATATTTAATTCAAATCTAGGAGTAGAGAGTGGAGCCTGCTATTGGTGGTGTTGAACTGTTTGAACTTGATTTTACTTGGACTTTAATAACACTATTCATTTAAGCATTCCAAACAGCATTAAAGGAAGGTCTTGAGGTTGTAAATGCTTCCATTATTTAAAAGGTAGCATGAATTAAATAAGTTTACGAAAATATTATTAACATTGCATTTTATGATAACTTTGTTCACCAAACAACTATTAGTGATACAGAGAACTGCCAGGGCAGTGCTATAGTGAGGTCTCTGCTTATTCACTTTAATGGAAAATATTTTGTCATTTAGAAGTTTGCAAAGATGAGTAAGACAAAATATTTTGTCAAAGTCCACTGATAATCAATCATCTTGAGACCATTGTTTTTTGTTCTTTAGTAGCTTATTTCAGGTTTGCATTAAACTCTGGATTGATGCTGTGATATGCAGAGAGTGAAATTAATCTTGCTTTTAATTGTACTGACAGGAAAAATTATTAACGGAGATCTGACAGTTAAAAAAAGATGAAACATAAAATACGTTTGATTAAAATATTTGTTCCTAAGAGGAATTAGAGTGGATTGGGCTAGTGGAGAGTCTGCCTTGCTATTTTTTCTTTCTAGACACTGGCTAGGAAGTGAGATGATCCTTTGTTTACCTTCTTTATGTTTCCTTTTCTTAGGAGCCAACTCTAGGAAAAGAGGAATAAACAAAAAGTTTCCATTTTATAGAGAAAGCAGTATTTCTGAAAATGGTATATATACTTAGTCCTGGTACCTCACCCACCCACATATCTGTTTAACCAATGCTCATTACCTACCTTTGTGTGTACCTGATTGTGTTTGAGAGCAGGCATGCGTGTGTTTTATGAGACTCAAATATTTTTGGCAACTCCTGAGAAAGGAGCGAAGTAATTGTACTTTGAATCTTGGTGCATCATTTTCTTTTTGTTTCATATTGTTAGTACCTTGAGCCATACATGATCAATGCTACAGCTCTAGATTTCATGCTCTTCATTTCTGAAATATGACTATGGAAGTAGATGGTCTTATGTGCCAGAATCTGATCACTAATAAAGAAGGGCGGGGAAAGACCAAAAACTAGGTAGGACCAAAAGGTGAAACAGGCATTAGGAAGAAATCCATTCAAGTGGCTGAATTATGGTTGCCAGTTCTAGCTGGGTTTCCTCACTGCGGGTCACCAAACAGTCTACGCAGTTTCTCACTGGAGCCATCCTCAAAGCCTTCCCTCACGGGTCTGGCCTTTTTCACTCCCTTAGCTATAAGGCAACATACTTACCTGTATAATCAGGTGTTCCTTCACTCTCAGACCTTTAGGCTGATAGGTACAACAGGTAGCAGTGTGTGTGTGAGTGTGTGTGTGTGTGTGTGTGTGTAATATCAGTATGTTTTATTTATATATGCTCATTATACATATTCACATGTACAGTACGGTATAGATATAAAAAATAGTTTTGTAAAACATCTTCTCTCTGCATTCTCCATTTCTGCCCACTGAACTCATTCCAATTCCAGTGTTCCACTAAAATAAAATATAACCTTTTTTGTATAACCTCTCTCATCTTATTACAAAAGTTAGGATGTCTCTACCTATAAAAGTGCAAAACCTTTTTAAAAGACAAGGTACATCACAAATTTTTAGAAAAGTAATAGATCTGAAAAAAAAATTGCTGATATAAAGCTCTTACATTGACAAAAAAAGAAAGAGAAAGAAAGAAAGAAAGAAAGAAAGAAAGAAAGAAAGAAAGAAAGAAAGAAAGAAAGAAAGAAAGAAAGAAAGAAGACCTAACGGAGAAATGGACAAAGTATGTGAACAGGTAATCAAGACCACAGCAAATCTATCGAAAAATAAACAGGTCCACTTAATGCTAGTGAAATGTAATAGAAGGTGATATCATGTTTTCTACAGTTTATGCAGCTTTATTCCTGGAATCATGATATGCTGATATGAAAATAATTGCTCACAAATTGCTTTAAGATAATTTAACCAGATTTATTGATTTCTTTAATAAGGAATAAGAGAAAAAATAATTTCATAATATTTCTGGTTAACAAAGCAAAATGAAAAAATACACACTTCTATAATTATAAATATAAGTTTGAAGATTATTTATAACAACTAATAATTATAATAGAACTATTGAGATTAAAGGATACGGCTATAGGGGACACATTGCTTTTGAAGCTCAGATGTCCCAAAACCTTTTTGTTTTCTTATTTTGTTTTTATAGCCAATATTTAAAGAACCTTTTTATTGGCAACTGAATTTTTATCATATTTTGTTCTTAAAAGTGTTTTACAGTCTAATTTAATTTTTTAAAATCTTCTAAATTCCTATATTGTTAAGAATATTATTCGTTCATCTACTTTAGTATTTCTTTTCTCTCTTCTATCTATTCAGAGTTTTTCTGCCAGTAGTTAATAACTTAGAGATCCTGTGGTCTCGGACATGCAGAAGGTCCCCCTTACACAGGTTGGGAAACTGTAGCCCTGGAGAAACTTAACCCTCACAAACTTAAAGGAGAAAAATTACATTTTAGCACATGGAATACAGGGCATACAACACTGTGCTTTGGAATTGGCTTAATATATTTGACAAAAACCACTACCCTTGGGGTTCTAACCAAGAAAGCACTCCTCGGAAAGCAGACTGATTCCAGAGTGATAATAGCATACTAGTTGAAGAAAAAGTGAAAGTCACAGTGGCTCTAATAAAGTCCCAATAATGAAATGTGCTGTGATACCAGCGAAGGGGAGTTACTGCGGAGAAGACCAGGCGTACATTAAGGAGCATAGACATAGCGCCTATTTTCACAGTCTCTGTGATCAGTGGAAGGAGCCGTGCACTGGGGTAACATGCCAGCTCCTTCCCCAGGGCCATGTAGCCCAGAGTGAAGATGGGGGGACCTGGTGGCCCAAAGCTTGTTCTCCTCACCCTCACTCTCATCCAGAAACACCCGAGAGCTCTACACCCTATCCCCCAAAATGTCAAAGAAGTTAGTTTATTTTTTTTTAAAAGATCAGTATAAAGAGTTATTTGGCTTCAAGTAACAAATAATTTCTACTTTTCAGCCGTTGTTTTGGCCACAGATCAACGCAGCCATTATTTATCTTTGTAGATAAACCAACGTGGCACCTTTCGCAAAGACTTAAAGGAACACCTTGGAATCCAGTGCTTCTTTCATCTTCTTGTAATTCCACCCTTTCCAACTGTCTTGCTTAATGAACATTAAGTTGATGTTTTATGCCAAATTGTTTTTTTGGCTGTCTTAAACAATCCCTGCCTAATCAATCAGAGAACGTGTGCAGTTAATCCAATTTGGCTATTCACAGTGACAAAGATACAACTAAGCTATTGTATACTCTCATATTTTTCCACTGGAAATGTACAGGTGGGGAGTTTTTCTTAATCAAAATAACAAAGTTATTTTCTCATGTCTTATTATCAAAATTGGCTCTTCCATCAACATGCTGGTTTAGCTTCATTTAACCTGGAACCACTAACAAGCATTTAATTGAACTGATAATGAGGCAGAGAAGCATTTTCAGTATATGTGCAATAAGAATTATTTCATTTTAAAAGTCATGTCATTTTAAAAATACTGCTTTCAAAGTGCAGGGATTCAAAGTATCCTGACATAATCACTGCTAGCAAGATCTCTTTCAGGGACCTCAAATTGGTTAAGTCATTTCATTACTGGAATGTGCTCTATCAGAGTGTTTGCATGTTTGTTCGATTTTTTCAATTATTTAGAAATAATTAATTTCAAAAACAATATTACAAATAAATTTAACATTTGGGAGAAGCAATTGCACTGCAAAAAAAACTAGAGTTAATAGGTTAAAAATGTGGTTTATGCCTCAATCCTTATAGTAATTAACTAGTATAAGTGAACCACTTAGAATTTCTCTGAGCCTCAATTTCTTCATATGCAAAAATAATAATGAAAACAGTAATATATCAAGCATTTGTTGATAAAAATTAACAGACGCTGGACCTGGTGGCTCCTGCCTGTAACTGTGGGAGGCTGAGGTAGGAGGATCGCTGGAGGTCAAGAGTTGGAGACCAGCTTGAGAAACATAATGAGATCCTGACTCTACAAAAAAATTTTAAATATGTTCTAGGTGTGGTAGTGTGCCCTTGTAGTCCCAGCTACTCAGGAAGCTAAGGCAGGAGAATAGCTTGAGCCCAAGAATTGGAGGTTATAGTGAGTGATGATGATGCCACTGCACTCCAGCCTGGGTGACAGAACAAGACTACAAAAATAAAAATTAAAAAAAAAAAATTAAGAGAGATGTGCCAAATAACTTCTGTATATTAAAACATGCTATTCAAATACCAATTATGTTTGCATAATATGCTCTGAGGTTTTTAAGGCAAAAATGAGCCTTATATTTTTGTATACCTACCATGTCACACTGAGCCTTAGAGATTTTCAATAAATCCTCAGTGCATTAAAAGTATGTATAATGAATAAAATAGCATATCTTTAGATTTAAATAAATGCATATTGTTACTGATTACTTGAATTTATAATTTGATATTTATCAATTCATTTAATATTTGTTTACCTGTCTATATTTGCTGACAATAAATTTCCTTGTATACATCACCCTTTCCCCTTTCTACTCCAGGGAAATGAGGATATGTTTAGAAGCATACTAAAATAAGGACACCAAGGTTAAGATTTTTTAATATTTACAATGAATCATCCTTGTTAATCTAGATGTTTAGAGATGGTAACTGTAAAAACAAAAAAGAAACTAGAGACAAATATAATAAAAAAATAATTGTCCAATTTCATTCTGGTGAAAGTTCTTTCTAAAAATAAAAGCAAAGGAAATGTTACCGTCTTATGTAACCATGCTATATTCTTGACAACTAAGAATTTAATGTTGGAAAAATACTACAGATTTTATTCATATTTCATCACTTTTTCTGTTCCAGGATCCAACCCAGGATATCATGGAACTTTTGTTCTCATTGATCCCCTAGTGTACTCTAATCTTCAAGAGTTACGCTGTCATCTTGTCTTGCGTGACCTTGGCACTTTTGAAGAGAACTTGTCAGGGGTTGTGTAGAATGTTCCTCATGTTTGGTTTCTCTGATCTTTTCTCATGATTGAACTGGATTAGGGGTTGGGGGAATAATATCACAGAAGTGATGTGCCCATCTCATTGCATGAGATCAACATGATTATTGTATGCAATGCTAATCTATTCACTTGGTAAGGTGCTGTATCCACTATAAAATATTCTCTAAATTATAACAGATTTTTCAAGAATCCTTTATTTTCATTTCTTCTAAAACTCCCCATTTGTCCCATAGGTAAAGGTCATATCTCCCATGTGTTAGCTAAATGCGTGGATTAAAAGATCAACTGCATTTTGTTTTTTCAGTAAATCCATTAATGTTATAGAACTCAGTGTTTATAAGTCTCTTGCCAATGGGGACAAATCTATAATCAGAATTTTTTTTTTCAGAGCTCTATTTCTGAGAGTTTCCCAAATTTCTAGAGCTGAATAATACACTTTGAAGAAAAGTAATAATCAACCCACAAAGAACCTTAGGAAAGAAAATTTGATGGACAGTTTAGGAAAGTTCTTGGACTTAGTAATTCTACTTCTAGGAATGTAATCTATATAAACAGCCCAGTGTGTATAACGTATGTACACATGGATAGTCAATAAAACATGGAATACATGCAGCTGTTAAAAAAGGAAAACAAAATTAAGATGAGGAATATCTCTAAGAGATTACTAAATAAAAGAGAAAAAAATATAGAATGAGATGTGCTGTATAATCCATTAAAAATAACTAATATATGAAAAATTAATATATAAATGCACTGAAAATGGTGGAAGGTAACATGCAAACTTAACTTTAGTAATTGAGGATGGACATGGGGTAAGAGAATGAATGGAAACTTTCATGTTTTGCTGTCTATGTACTACCTAAATTAATTTTTATAATAAAAATGTATTTATGGATTACTTATATAAAAAAGAAAATTGAGAGTTGCAAAGAATATATATTACAGAGATTTTTTAAAAAACCTATGCCTATGTTTATACATCCATATTCATAGCAGCATTATTCATAAATAGCCAAACGGTGGAAGCAACCAAAGTGTCCATAGATGAATGGATGTATAAACATGTGTTATAAATAAAATCAGATTGTTACAAACATTTATATTAAACAAAAAGATGAACCAAACTTAGTTTGGAGATTGACATGCTATCAGTGGAAGCAGCAAGCTTAGATAAGCATCATAGCTTGAAATAGCCAAGTCTTGCTGCTCTCCTACAGGCAGCTTGTTGAGCTCAGTATTCACAGATGGATCACTGCCACATGGAAATGGTCTTAGCCTTTGCATGCTGAAGCAGGGTTATTCTAGGATTCTGTCAGCTCATTATACATGTAGTAAAAAGACTTGGAAAAAATATACATCAACAGTACTCATATCTGGATAGTAGAACTGTGGATGCCATAAATACCTGATTTTATTTATTCATTCATTCACTGAAGAACTACTATGCAACAATCACTAGGTCCAGATACAATGGGGAGTAAAAACAGATGCACCCTTTACTTTTATGAAGCCTAAAATCTATTGAAGAGGTTTTGGATATAAGCAAGATGGTAGAACAGGAATACCTGGCCC
Source organism: Lepilemur ruficaudatus (assembly GCA_963574885.1). Classification (NCBI taxonomy): domain Eukaryota; kingdom Metazoa; phylum Chordata; class Mammalia; order Primates; family Lepilemuridae; genus Lepilemur; species Lepilemur ruficaudatus. Next base: position 6,647 of record CAUYRT010099273.1, on the reverse strand, counting down.
CTCCTTAACCCCATGGACACGCTTATTTAACAATAGACAGACCAAGTACCTTTTTGAGAAATCAGAAGCTAGTTGAGAGTCTCCTGCATGACGGATGAATGTGAAATTGCCACCACTGAAGCCAGTAGGAAAGATCAAGATGCCCTCTTGTCATAATCCCTATACATGGCACAGTGCCATATGATTGGGAATAAACCTCCAGGTTCCAGTTTCTCCCTGGGGTGGGAAGAAAAGGATTGAACACAATGTACAAAGTTCTGATTTTTCTGGGTGCTCACCAAGACACTGGTTTCTGTCTTGCTTGTCTTAGACTGCTGATGGGACCTGGCACAGAGTAGTAACCTGGGGCCCCTTGAGAACAGATCACCACAGCCCCACCCCTTGTTTCAGTGCAGAAAGAGTAAGCAAAAGACCTCATTTCTTATTTTCTGCTTGGGAAGGGAAGGAAAGTATTGGACCATACATACAAAGGTCTGATTTTTCTGGGTTTTCTTGAGACTAATTTATGTCTCACTATTTTCAGAGCACTGATGGGACCTGGCATTCTCTAGAAACTTGGAGGTTACGAGAACAAAGACTGCAGTTTAAATTAGCACACTAGGACTTGTCAAAGCCCTCCCTCCCTCCAGCTCTGTACAGAGCAAGTAGGAAAAAAAAAATCAGATCCCAGCTTCTTCCTGAGAGGGAAAGAGTTGGACCACGTGTATAACAATCCAATGTTTCCAGGGGCTTCCTGAAGTGCTACCTAGTGTCTCACCTGTCTTGAACTGCTCAAAAGACTAATAGATGGCTGTGGACTGCTAAGAACAAATTTGGTGGTTTGTAGTAACATGAAAGCTTGAGATACCCTCATAATATATGGCTTTGCTAATTGCTGAGGGTCTTCTCCTATACAAAGCCAGTCTGTAAAGACTGAGAGAGACAGCTCTTTTGTCTAATGTATATATACCAAAACAGAGTTAAAAAATAAAGAAACAGCAAAATAAATCTCCACAAAAGAAACAAGATAAATTACAAAAACAAACCCCAATGAAAATTAGATATCCAAATTACCTGACAGAGGTAGCAGCCTCCAATTGCTTCCATTGGGATGCTCACTGAGGTCAGGAGAAGAATGAATGAACAAAGTGAAAATATCAACAAAGGGATCAAAAAATTTAAAAAGTACCAAACAGAAATCATGGAGTTGATGAATGTAATAACCAAAAATTTCACTAAAGTAGTTCAACAATGAGCTAGATTAGTAGACTAAATTAAGCGGCAGAGAGGATCAGTGAACTTGAATACAGGTTATTGAAAATTGATAATAAGAAAGGGACTGAAGAAAGTTTAAGGCACTTATGTGACACCATCAAAGCGACCAATATAGGCATTACTGGAGTCACAGAAAGAGAAGATAGAAAGTGTCAGAAAGTTTATTTAAAAAACCAATGCCCTATAATTTACCAAGTTTGGGAAAGGTAATGCACATGTAGATCCAGAAAATACAATACACCCCAAAAAGTTAACCCAAAGAAATACACACTGAAACCCATTATAATAAAACTGTCAAAAGTAAAGGCAAAGAGAGAATGTTAAAAGTAGAAAGAGAAGTGACTTGTCACGTACAAGGCAACCACTATAAGACTATCAGCATATTTCTCAGCAGAAACCTTGTAAACCAGAAGAGAGTTGGGTGATATATTCAAAGTGCTGAAAGAACAAATGTCAACCAATACACTTTCATACCTTTAAAAATTGTGCTTCAAAAATGAGGGGAAAAAAGACAAATTTTGTTCCAGTAAAGAGAAAGTTTTTAATTGCCATTGTACCTGCCTTACAAGAAATGCAAAAGGTAGCCCTTAAAGTTGAAGTGAAAAGCACTAAACAACAATATGCAGATTAAAGCATAAAACACTGTTATAGTGGTGGGTAAATCACTTTTACTTCTATTGCAAAAGTTAAAAGACAAAAGAATTAAAAATAATTATAACTATGAAAATGTTAATTGATGAGCAATATAAAAGATGTAAACTGTGACATCAATAATAAAAAGTACATGTAGAGGAAGTAAAACTGTGGAGTGTTTGTATGTGACTGAAGTTAAGTTGCCATCAGTTTAAAATACATTATGAAAGCCATAAGTTACTTTATGTAAATCCAAGGAAACAAAAAAGAAAATATTTATAGAAGGTACACAAAAGAAAAGGAGAAAGCAATCAAAGCACATCAATACAAAAAATCAATGGAACACAAAGGAAGATAGCAAGATATTAAAAGAGGGATAAAAGAACTACAAGGCAGAGAGAAAACCCTTAACAAAGTGAAGATAGTAAGTCCTTATTAATAATTACCTTAAATACAAATAGATTAAACTCCCCAATTGAAAGATATAGAGTTAATGGATTAAAAAACAAGATTCAACTATATACTGTCTACAAAAGGCTCACTTTAGATTTAAGAATGCATTAGTCTGAAAATAAAGAGATTAAAAAAAGGTATTACATGAAAATGGTAACCAAGAGAGAACAGGGGTGGCTATACTTATATTAATATCAGACAAATAAACTTTAAGCCAACAACTGTCAAAGTAGACAAGGAAGGGCATAATATAATGTTAAAAGGGTAAATTCCTCAGAAACATATACAAATTATAATTTTTATATATACTAGTATCAGAGTTCCAAACTATGTAAAACAAACATTGAGAAAGAAAAAGATAGCAATACAATAGTCATAGGAGACTTCAATAACTTACTTTCAATACTGGATATACCAACCGATTAGAAAAGTAAGGAAAACATGGAGTTGAACAGCACTATACACCAAATGGAACAGCATATACAGAACATTCTATTTAGAGGAATATATAGTCTTCTCAAGTGCCAATGAAACATTCTCCAGGATAGAGCACGTGTTAGGTCACTAAAAAAGTTTTAACAAATTTAAGAAGATTGATATTATGTCAAGTATCTTTTCAGACCACAAAGGAATACAGCTGGAAATTAATAGCAGAAGGTTAATTTAAAAATTCACAAACATGTGAAATTAAACAACACTATCATGGACAAACAATGAGTCAAAGAATAAATCAAAAGGAATATTAGATAATACCTTAGGATAAATGAAAATAAAAACACAACATACCAAAACTTACGGGATGCGGCAAAAGCAGTACTAAGAGAAAAGTGTATAGCAAAAAACATGTACATTAAAAAAAGAAAGAAGAAACATCTAAAATAAATAATCCAAGTATACTTTTCAAGGAACTATTAAAAGAAGAATGAACTTAACCCAAACATAGCAGAAGAAAGTAAATAATAAAGATCAGAGAAGAAATAAAATAAAATAAAGTACACCTTAGAAAAACAGTACCAAAAAAAAATCAGTGAAACTAAGAGTGGGTTTTTTTAAAGAGAAATAAAATTGACACTTTTTAGCTAGACTTACCAAAAAGGAGAGATGACTCAAATAAAATCAGAAGTGAAAGAGGATGTGTTATAATAAATGTTAAAGAAATAAAAAAAGATCATTAGAGACAACTATGAATATTATACATTAACAAATTGGACAACCAAGATGAAGTGGATAAATTCCTAGAAACATAAAATCTACCAAGACTGAATCATGAACAAATAGAAAATCTGAGCAGACTAATAACTAGTAAGGAAATTGAATCAGTAATCAAAACACTTGCAACAATAATAATAACAACAACAAAAAGCCCAGAAACAGATAGCTTCACTGGAAATTCTACAAAACACTTAAAGAAGAATAACTTTTAATTCTAAAACTCTTCCAAAAAGTTGAAGAGGCAGGAACAGTTAAAAAATAATTTTATAAGGACAGCATTGCCCTAATCCCAAAGTCAGACAAACATATTGCAAGGAAAGAAAACTACAGGCTAATATCCTGATAATCATAGAGGTACAAATATCCACAGCAAAATGCTAGAAAACCAAATTCAATAACACACTGAAAAGTCATCCACCATGATCTAGTAAGATTTAATTCTCAAATGCAAGGTAGTTAAGCTATAAATAATCAATTATTGTGATACACCACATTAACAGAATAAAGAATAAGAAATGTATGATTATATCAATAGATGCAGAAAAAGCATTTGACAAAATCCTCTGTTCATTGATTGGAAGACTTAATATTATTAAAATGTCCATACTACACCAAACAAACTACAGATTCAGTGCAATCGTTCTGAAAATCCCAATGGAATTTTTAACTTAAAAAAATCTTCAAATTCATATATAATCACATAGGCCCCTAAATAGCCAAAATAATTTTGAGAAAGAAGAACAAACCTATCAGGAACACACTACCAGGTTTCAAAACATATTACAAAGGCATAGTAATTAAAACAGCATGGCATTGGTCAAAAGGAAAAAAGGACATAAGAAGAGATATATAGAACAATAGAGCAGAATAGACTAAAATAAACTCATGCATGGATGATCACCTGATCTTTGCCAACGGTGTCAAAAATATGCAATGGGGAAAGGATATCTCTTCAACAAATTGTCCTTGGAGAGTCATGTATTCCCAGGCCAAAGAATAAAGTTGGGTTCTTATGTCACATCATATATCCATACAAAAATCAACTCCAAATGGATTAAAGACTTAAATGTTAGACCTGAAACTATAAAATTTCTAGAAGAAAACTTTGGAGAAAAGCTACATGATATTAGTATTGGTGATGATTTCTTGCATATGACACCAAAAGCACAGGCAAGGAAAACAAAAGTAGAACATATAGTCCAAGTGGACTACATCAAAAAGCTTCTGCACAGCAAAGAAAACAAATAACAGTGAAAAAGCAATCTACAAAATGTGAGGAAATATTTGCAAACAATATATCTGGGAATAGGTTTATATCAAAACTATATAAGAAACTTTTTCAACATAATAGCTAAATAAATAAATAACTGAATTAAAAATTGGGCAAAAGGCTTAAATAGACATTTCTTTAAAGAAGAAATACAAATAGCCAATAGGTACACAAAAAACATCCTCAACAACACTAATTATCAGGGAACTGAAAACGAAGATCACATGAGTCATCACTTCATTCCTGTCAGAATATCTATTATATATATATTTATATGTATGACACCATTTACTTATATAATATTTATATGTATGACATCTTCAACAAAGTGTTGAGAAAACTGCACATCCCCATGCAGTAGAATGAAATTGAACCCTTAGCTTACACCTTATACAAAAATCTACTCAAAATGGATTAAATACTTAAAAGGTAAGACCTGAAACAATGTTTTCATATATACACACACACATATACATATATACATGTTAAATCACATATGTGATAAGTTTGGTGAGAATTTAGAGAACAGAGAAAGTGGAACCCTTGTATACTTCGGTGGGAAAATAAAATGGCACAGCCACTATAGAAGTATAGATGTTTTTAGATCTATACTTCATAGTACAAATCTGTAATATGGAGTATAGATGTTTTTCAAAAAATAAAAAATAAAAATAGCAAAGATCCAACAATCCTACTTTTTATTATTTATCCAAAATAATTTAAAGCAGTATCTCAAACAAATATTTGAACTCCTATGTTTATTGCAGTATTATTCACAATTGCCAAGACGTAGAAACAACCTAAATGTCCATCCATGTATAAATGGATGAAGAAAATGTGATATATAAATACAATTATTCTGCCTTTAAAAAGAAGGAAATCCTTCACTATGCAACAACATGGATGCATCTTGAGGTCATTATGCTCACTGAAATTATCTAGTCACAGAAATATAAATACTGCATGATTCCACTTATAGAAAATATCTCAAATAGTCAACTATACAGAAAGAGATTATAGAATTGTGGTTGCAGGAAGGGAAAATGGGGAGTTACTATTCAAAGGATGTAAAATTTCATTTATGCAAGATAATTAAGTTCTAGAGATCTGCTTTACAACATAGAGCCTACAGTTAACAATACTGTGCATATATAGAACTTTAAGAGAGTAGATCTCATGTTGAGTATTCTTATAATAAAAATAACAAAAATTAAATCTATTGCTGATATTAACATTAATTTTTAATAAGTGACAGCTATTCTGATCAGGTATTTATTATCTGAATTGAAGTATAAGATGAGACCACTTAAAATAAGGCATGTTCTTTAAAAAAAATTAGTGGGAGGCTATGCTTTTCCATATGCCAATATCATTAATGGAAGGAAGGAAGGAAGGAAGGAAGAAAGGAAGGAAGGAAGGAAGGAAGGAAGGAAGGAAGGAAGGAAGGAAGGAAGGGGAGAAGAGAAGCAAGAGAGAAAAAGAAAGGCATAGGAAAAGTTCCAGATTAAAGGAGACTTAAAAGATACTGACATTGATAACTACACTGTGTTTATGTAAGAGAGCGTCTCTATTCTTAAGAGACACACTCTGAAATGTGCAAGCACAACGAGCCTTGATGCATGCAACTTATTCTCAAATGGTTCATAGAAAACATTATATAGACAAATGACCAAAAATGTTAACACTAGATTTTTTTTTTTTAATTGGGGGAAAACTACAAAGCATTTACAGTACAATGTTTACAGTCACAATTTGTAGTGAGCTGATTTCCCAAAATATATTACCACTCAAGTTGACTTATCTTGTTACATTCAAAAACCTACTC
>CAUYRT010099271.1:0-45510 GCA_963574885.1 Lepilemur ruficaudatus | reverse complement strand
GTCTGAATCCATTTGTTGTCACCTAACCAGCCAAATCCAGGGAAGACTGGCAAGACAATCCATTTGTTGCAGTCGTGACCCCTTAGTTTTATTAGCCATTGCATTGCTGGTGAGCGACTGCTTGACCACTTGACAGTGCCATAACTCATTAATGCAATGTTCTGAATTCAAGCATTCAATAAATGCCTGTAGTTTATTTATTTTATTATGTAAGAGCAAGGTGCAGTAGGAAGAGCACAGTATATGTAACACTGGCATTTTCAAGCTGTATTAAGTTGATGTCATTAAACATATTTCCATACCTTTAAAATAAGAATACCATTAAAAAAAAACTATGTCATACACAAAGATAAACTGAGACCATAGTAGGTATGATTTTTAGTGCTTACCAGATGCATCTTCATCCTTCAATTCCAGAGATAAGTTGTTAGATAGAGCCTTCCAGTGAAAATACAACTGATACTTAGTTCATATAAATATTTTCTTGTACAGATGGAATTTGTATAACAGAATGACACATGTTCACTGTTCCTTTGTTATGTTTTAGCTATAGGAACTCCACTATCCCTAGGGACAGTAGACATATGCCCACAACACTGCTCCAGAATATGAGAATTCTTATTTCATATGGTTTATAGTATATAGGTTATAGTCTTATCTTTTCTTTAACAGCCATGTTTGGTGACAGCCTATTACGAATTTTGCAAGTAGTAGTTACGTTATTGATTACATTTTAGAATATAAGCGTATTCTATATCTTGTCCAAAGTGACTAAACAACTTTTTATTTGAACCTTGTTGCTTTGGGTTAAGGTAGTTTTCTGCATACCTCTAGCTACCAATTACTGTACGATCTTAACTATCTGGAAAAATCAACAAACTCTCAATTAAAATTTGCAGGTTCAGTAATTTCATGACTACTTCTATGGGCATTTAAAAGGGCATTTCAGGAAATGTGTTCAGGTTTCATCACTAGATTAACTCTTGGGAACAAAAGCTCATATTTGTTCAACTTTTGTCAAATTCTATACTGTCATGGTTCAAAGCTCCTAAATTAATCTCATACACTACGGGTTCTGACAGTTCAAGTTCACGTATTTTATGGTAGAATTTGATATGCTATGCTTTGCATGATTTAAAGATAAAAAAAAAAGTGGGTGGGATTTTTTTAGTTTGGCTCAAAATTTGTTCAGGAAATATAGACTTCTTAAAAAAATTTAATTTGTTATAGATTATTGGCCATTGCAAAACACATTTGTTTTAATTTCTCAAAATATATAATTCAACAGAACTTTAAAATGATAAAAAGTATGATTATTCAAATTATTAGTAAATAGTGTCTTTGTAGTTCAGCTTATGGAATAATATGCTTTGAAATTTTACCTGAATGCTAGGCTCTAGAAATCTTTAAACAAGCTTCTTCAAATCATAACTTTCTAATTCCCAAATGTCAATGTAAAAATCTCACAAATACTTATGTAATATTATTTTAGTTTAAATTTACTTTTATCATTTATGAGCTTTTAAAGAAATTTTAGATATCAAGTAATCTTCCATATAACTTAGTCCTTGATTGTCAAAAAAATCATATATATCCAAATTTAATTTTTATGTTGTATGTATATCAATTTAATTGATGTTATATGTATGATGCAAATAACTGTTAGCTGATTAATTCAGTTTACTACTAGGCTCTAAAAGGCTATTGTTAGTTTTTATTTAGTTTTTACATTTCCATTGATAATTTTAATACAGCTAAATTTACATTGCATGCTGGGCCTGCCAATGAGTGCTTATGTGCTTGGTTTTGATCATTCTGATTCTAAAAATGCACTTGTAGTCACCATGCACAAGCATGTTGCAATTAGAGAAAGGTAATATTGCGACTAAATTGCTGCTATGATGAGTACTGCTACTAATTCTACTACTACTTGTCATTTATTGAATAATTATTATACACCCAGCTTTGTTCTAGACATCTTAAGTTTATTTCTAATTCTCACTAATAAAAGAAAGATTATTTTATTTAATTCACTGATGAGGTAACTGAGGCACAAGGTTAAGTAACTTGCCAAAATTACTTGGTTTGTAGGTGGCAAAACTGGATTTTGAAGCCAGATCAGTCTCATTCCAAAACCCATGCTCTTTATGTAGAAAGTTACTATATGAAGGGGCACCTTGGTTGGTCATGTTGATGTTGACAAAAGGCAGTATTACCCTGGTGAAGTGCCCTAATTCAAAACACAGATTGCAGGATGTGAAAGTCAACTTTGTGAAGCCCTCTCGGTGGATTTACATATGATAGACAAAATTGCATATATAAATGTATTAATATTGGAAAGAGGATATCTTTTATTCCAATAATCTGAATCTTCATAATTATTATCATGTTCTTTCTGAGAGGAGAGTGCCAGGGATACCAAATCAGCAGTCAAAAGGAGCAAAGGTGTTTAGTGATCTCTAAAAATCAGAACAAAATGAGATAAATAGTCTAAAAGGATATTTCTTCTAGGCCAGAAAGAGCTTCTAATCTTCTACTCCCCCAGGCCCTTGCCTCAACACACAAATATATGCATAGTAATAAACAACTTCAGGATGAACTGAACAATTCTATTATAGAGGTACTATAAATCTGTTCCATGGACAGCTAAATATTAAAAAATTCCTTCTAAAATAAAGTATTTTATTTCAAACTAAGAATATACAAAGCTAAATTTTTAATAGTTTTTTTATAGTTTAAATCATGTTTCCTATATACATCTCAGGAGCCTGTTATCAGGAGTGGAATTTGAATATTTCAAAAACCTCTGAAAGACCAATTTAGTACACGGATGATACCTTTTACACATGGTTGTTAATTTATTTTCAGATGCTACATTTAAGTTTTGTTTAAATACTCAACTGTTACTTCCATGGTTCAGTATAAAAATTGGAGTTTTGAGTTAGTTTCCTAAATTTATCTGTTAGTAATTGAGATAATTCTAAACATAAAAAGAGAAACATCTTTATTCACATTTTCTAGGGCTAGAAAAATAACAATTAGTCTTATAGAATATATATTCTTATTTTCAATGAGACTAATATATATTAATTTACATATATATATAAAATTTGAACCTAGTTTAAAAAGAATATAGAACCTAATTTAATAGTTAATATTCTAAAGTACACTTTTAATTCATACAAATTTACTAAATATCCACTCAATAATATCCACTGTGGACCAAGCACTATGCTAGGTAATTGGAATATAGTGTCCTTAGGGCAATGATAGGTTCCCTGATTTCGAAGAGCTCACAGTCTGAGAAAGATATGAAAAGATTAACAGGTAATTTAAGTAGTGTGTGATAAATGCTCTAAATAAGAGAGATTTCTCAGAGGAAATGATATCTAATTGAGACAAAGGGATATATAGGCTTTAGTTTGATGTGGGTGTGGGGATGTATATGAATAGGATAAGGGCACCTGCAAAAGGCCAGTGTCAAATAAAAGTGGAATACGCTTGTGGAAGTACAAGTTATTTGGCTGCTGTTTCCTGAGATAGCAAACAAAGAGGGTGAAGAAGGCTGTGGAATGGGAGGATGGGTTAAATATTTTCTGCTTGGGAATTTGAACGGCTTGTGGGGTATAAATGTGGAGGTGTGTGCTAGAAAGCAGGATATATAGATCTGGAGCTGGGCTAAGAGAGCTAGATTGGAGATATAGATTTGGGAATCATAAATTGATAAATAAAATGAGATATCTAGAGAGAAAGTGCAGAAACTTTAAAACCTGCTATATGTTCAGTATACTAAACACTTTAGAGAAAGGCAGAATCTCTCACAGCCCAAGCCCTTGAAAAATTTATACTATGAATGTCAGATGAGAGATAAACCAAGAAGTGGTTGCCAAAGTGAAGGGCTCTGAAATACATTCAAGAATAAAGAGATTTATATAGGTTAATGCTGTCATGGAGGACTTTTTTAAAAAAATGAGATTTTTAATATATACACACACACATATATATATTTATATAAGCTCCTAATATTTACTCTTAAACAGCAGCTTGCTTGTCATTCATGAACAGTACTAAAACTTTAACAGTCTGTAAAATTTAAAAGTTGTACAGAGACGACATTTTATGTGTGTGTTTTTGAAGACCTCATGATTCAAACTCATAAATTATATTTACATTTTCTATAGGAATTAATGTAAAGTAGTGGGGAAAGCATTCTTAATATTCATAAATCTAGATAATAGTGCTTCTGTAAGAATTTCAGCATCATTCCTAATTTTTTGTAGACTGTTCTAATATGACAGTAAAGCATACTATGGTTGTTAGTATGAAAGTTAGCACATCTAACTTTCATTCTAAAGTTTTATTTTTATTTTTCTGACAATAACATCCCACCACTTTATGAGCACTTGGATGCTTGGAAGACTTTTTTATGAAAAAAAAAATGTGAGCTATAACTACAATGACTATTAGGATAATAACAAAGTAATAGTGAGCACTTTTGCTTTCCAGAGTCTATTCTCAACTCAGAGCCTGAATGATCCTTTAAAGATGTACATGCTAGGATCCCTAGATGTTAGTCCCTTTGACAGTCCTTTTCTCAGAACCCCAGTAGAGTAGAGTAGAGCAGAGCACAGTGCAGCTGCAGTGGAATGAGTAAGAGGTATAATAGGGTGGGGTGAAGGCAGAGAGATAAGAGGATAGATAGATTGTATCATGTAGGGTTCTGTGGGCGATTACAAGGACTTTGGTTTTACTCAGAATGAGATGGAAAGCCATTGAAGGGAAGACTTGTCAAAGGGACAAACATATAAAGATCCTAGGATGCATGTCTTTAAAGGATCATTCAGGCTCTGAGATGTGAATAAACTCTCATGAGCAAAAGTGGAGTGGTGAGTTTGATATTATGGTAATTAAAGTATTCCATTTGTGTGGTGAATCACATATATTGATTTATGTATGTTGAACCATCCTTGCATCCCTGGGATGGGGCCCACTTGGTCATGGTAGATTATTATTATTTTTTGATGTGCTGTTGAATTCGGTTTGCTAGTATTTTATTGAGGAATTTTGCATCTACATTCATAAGGAATATTGGTCTGTAGTTTTCTTTTTTTGTAGTGTCCTTTCCTGGCTTTTGTATCAAAGTGATTCTGACTTCACAGAATGATTTGGGGAGGATTCCCTCCTTCTCGATGTTATGGAATAATTTCTTCAGTATGGGTACCAACTGTTCTTTGTAGGTCTGCTAAAATTTGGCTGTGAATCCATCTGGTCCAGGGCTTTTTTTTGTTGTAAGATTTTTTATTGCTACTTCAATCTCATTACTTGTTATGGGTCTGTTTAGGAATTCTGTTTCTTCCTGAATGAGTCATAGAAGGTATTGTGATTCCAGAAATGTGTCCATTTTCCCTACATTTTTGAGTTTATGTGCACAGAGATTTTCATGGTATTCACAGATGATATTTTGTATTTCTGTGGTATCAGTTGTAGTTTCTCCTTTTTCATCTCTGGTTGGGTTTATTAGGGTCCTTTTTCTTCTATTCCTGATTAATCTAGCAAGAGGTCTACAGACTTTGTTTATCTTTTCAAAGAACCAACTTTTTGTTTCATCAATCTTCTATATTATTTTCCTGTTATTGATTTCACTTAGTGCTGCTCTGATCTTAGTCATTTCCATTTCATCAATAGATGCATAAAAAGTATTTGACAAAATTCTTCACCCTTTCATGATAAAAACCCTCAACAAACTAGGCATATAAGGAACATTTCTTAAATTTATAAAAGGCATATATGACAAACCCACAGTGAACCTCATACTGAATGGGGAAAAGCTGAAAACATTCCCACTAAGAACCAGAACTCCACAAGGATGCCATCGTCACCACTCCTATTCAACTTAGTGCTGGAAGTCCTAGCTAGAGCCATCAACCAAGAGAAAGAAATTAAGGGCATCCATATTGGGAAAGAGAAGATTAAACTATTGTTTTTTGCTGGTGATATAATCTTACATCTAGAAAAATCCCAAAGATTTCACCAAGAGACTCCTAGAATTCAGCAAAGTCTCAGAGTACAAAATCAATGTACACAAATCATCAGCTTTCCTATGATAGTCAAGCTGAAAGTCAAATCAAAAGCTCAATACCATTCCCAATAGCTACAAAGGACATACAATACCCAGGAATATACTTAACCAAGCAGGTGAAAGATCTCTACAAAGAAAATTATGAAACAGTGAGAAAAGAAATTGCAGATGATACAAACAAATGGAAAAACATATTATGGTCATAGGTCGGTAGAATCAACATTGTTAAAATCTCCACACTACCCAAAGTGATTTATAGATAAAATGCAATCCCCATCAAAATACCAACAACATACTTCCCAGATCTAGAAAAAATAATTCTATGTTTCGTTTAGAACCATAAAAGAGCCAGAATAGCCAAAGCAATCTTAAGCAAAAAGAAAAAATCTGGAGGCATCACATTACCAGACTTCAAACTATACTACAAGGCTATAGTAACCAAAATAGCATTCTACTGGTGCAAAAATAGAGACATAGACCAATGAAGCAGAACAGCAAATTTAGATATAATACCATCCACATATAGCCAACTGATCTTTGACAAAGTAGACTAAAATATACACTGGGGAAAAGAATCCCCATTCAATAAACGGTGCTGGGAAAATTGGATAGCCACATGCAGAAGAATAAAACAGGATATGGATCTCTCACCACTCACAAAAATTAATTCAAGATGGATAAAAGTTAAATGTAGTGCATGAAACCATAAGAATTCTAGAAGAAAATGTTGGAAAAACTCTTCTAGCTATCAGTCTAGGCAAAGAATTTATGAAGAAGATCCCGAGGCAATCACAGCAAAAACAAAAATAAATAAATGGGACTTGATTAAATTTAAAAGCTTCCACACAGACAAGGAAATAATCAAAAGAGCAAATAGATAACCTACAGAATGAGAGAAAATATTTACAAGCTGTACATCCAATAAAGGACTAATAATGAGAATCTACAAAGAACTCAAGCAAATCAGCAGGAAAAACATCAAACAATCCCATCAAAAAGTGGGCAAAATACATGAATAGAAGATTTCAAAAGAAAATTAAAAAAATGGCCAATAAACAAATGAAAAAATATTCAACATCACTAATCATCAGGTAAATACAAATTAAAACCACAATGAGCTATATCACCTAACCCCTGTTACAATGGCTTTTATTAAAAAGCCCCAAAATAATAAATGCTGGTGTGGATGGAGAGAGAAAAGAAACACTTCTACACTGTTAGTGGGACTGCAAATTAGTACACCCTCTATGGAAAACAGTGTGGAGATTTCTCAAAGAACTAAGAGTAGACATACCATTTGATCCTGCATTCCTACAACTGGGTATTTACCCAAAGGAAAAGAAGATATTTTATCAAAAAAAAAAAAAACACCTGCACTCAAATGTTTATTGCAGCACAATTCATTATTTCAAAGATATGGAATCAACCCAAGTGCCCATCAATTCATGAGTGTATTAACAAAATGTGGCGTATGTATACCATGAAATAATACTCAGCCATGAGGAAGGATGACTTAATACCTTTTGCAACTATTTGGGTGGAACTGGAGACCAGTATCCTAAATAAAGTATCTAAAGAATGGAAAAACAAACACCACATGTACTCACTATTAAATTGGAACTAACCAATGAGCACACACATAAGCATAGAAAGAAGTAAAACTTACTGGAAATCAAGCAAGCGAGTGGGAGAAGGAGGGGATTGGTGAAAACCTATCTAACGGGTACAATGAATACAATCTGGGTGATGGGCACACTTATAATCATGACTCAAACATTATAAAAGTGATCCGTGTACCAAAAATATTTGTACCTCCACAATATTTTGATATTAAAAAAAAAGACACTCCCATTGCACTAGTCCCTTTGCTGTTTCCCCCCATATATGAAGTACATTCTCACCTGTATCTGCTATTCCCTCTGCCTGCAATGCTATTGCCCATTGCATATTTACCCCTTTAGCTCCTTCAGATCTCTGTTCAGATATGATTTTTCAATGAATATTTGCTCAATATTTCCGATCCCTCTTCCATGATTTTCTCCTTAGCACTTACAATCATTTGGCCTGTTGTTTAATCCACTTATTTTTCTATACTTACTTATTGCATGTCTCCTCTCAGGAGAATAGATATTCCCCTCATACTCTTTTTTTTCTTGTTTTGATGGCTCTCCAGCACAAAGAATAGTGTTTGGTTCATAGTAGATGTTCAATTAACATTGATGAGATGAATGAATGTCATCTACAATGACTCCATAGTGTTTCTCATGCAAAGCATTGTGTACCAAAGGATAGCCAGTTTTTCTAGTTAGAAGGAAGAAAGAAGGCCTTGTGGCATTCTAAAATAAGCATGGTTTACAACCAATTTGGTTCACATCTTTAAAATTATGTGATTCTTTATCTTTAATTGGAGTAGTTACATAAATTAAAAATGTTTATATAAAGTGAGGTTTTATTAATATTTCAATTATTAAGCTATTTCAAATTTGTGTGATTCAAAGTTAAAATGAAACTCCACATATGTGGTCTACCACAAGAAACAGATTTCTCCTTTCAATTTTTGTTTTATAGAGGACTTTTTCTATGAAGAAACTTAAGCAAGTAAGCAAACCAACACAATAAAACCAAAAACCTCTGTCATAATAATAACAGTAAGGGAGAAAATAGAAAGATGTAAAGAAAAACAGAGCATAGTAGACATTGATAAAGGAAAAAGAAAAATTAAGACACTTTTAGGTAACAATATGTTAAAAGAACACTCAAACCATGTGGATAGCAATCATTTTCTTCTCATTTTATAACACATGGACTTTCCTTTAAAGATTTAATCTGAAAAATGTTTATAATTGGGATTGTCCAAAAATACACATGCAGAATTACCATACGTTTTTTCTTCTTTTTTAAGTCTCTTTAGAAGAATGTTGTTCGCCAACTCTGATCATAGTTTATCTGCTTTAGAACCATTAATGTTGCTATGGAGAAATCAAGAGGGCATATTTGCCGCTCTCCAGCTGGTCCTATAATTTATAATCTTCTGGCACGCCGTCCCATACTGGAATCTCTTCACTAAATTCTTTAGATTTCTTAGTCACACCCCATGAAGATACAAGACAGAGAAGTACAGCCACAATATAAGCTGAAAGATCCTGAAGGAATCTTCAACCCCATCCACTGTTGCTCTGGTGAAGACCAAGGAAGGGGATAGTTTCTTATTGACGTCCATATGGGCATTATATCACCTGAAATAAAAATTCAGTGTTTATGTCTGTTATACTCGGCTGATAATTCCTCTTTGAGCATAAGAAACATAATGAAATGAGATATCTCTCAGGAAAATCAAAGACATTGTTGAATTGTTTTAAGATACTATGTTTTATGCCTGTAAGACCCGATTAAGTTTCTATTTCTTTGTGGACTTACCTCAACTTCAACGGGCAAAATTGCTTATTCCTTTCACAGTGTTCCCACCAAACTTGTTCATGTTTGTTTTTATAGCACTTAGCACATCACATAGCAATTTATAATTTAATCTATTTCTTTATTTAACTCTTCTCTACTCCAAGTAAATGGCAGAGTGCCTGCTATGTAATAGATTTTCCATTAATCTATCACTGGTTTAAAATGTAACATCTTAATTCAGGGTGCTATATTTTATATGCTTAGATTTCTGTCACATAAGTGAAATTTGTATGTATTTTTTTATGTTTACAAATTGTGTATTTTGTATGTAGACATATAATCCCATAGACAAAAAAGACATACTTTGAATTTAATTTCATTAACTAGAAGCCATAATGGGAATATAAAATGATTCAGTATGTGTTGCTGCCAGCAACAAATGCTATACAGGTACCAGTGATTCAGATCTAGTTGTAATGACATAGCCATCTCAAAAGCCAATAGTTTGTGAGGAATCATGCCTTGAAACAAAATACACAACTAGCACTATCAATACTTAGAACAGAGAGTCTTAGAGACCAATATATTTCTTTGCTTTTTGCTGAGGCTCCTTAACATTGTTTCTTTTTATAATTCCAAATTTATTGAGGTATAATTGACAAATAAAAACTGTATTTATTCAAGATGTATTACATATATCATGATGTTTTGATATGTATATTATATATACACATTGTCAAATGATTGTCACAATAATGCTAATTAACATATTCATCAGCTCATGTGGTTACCTTTTGTGTGTTCTGAGAATATTTAAGATCTACTCCCTTAGAAAATTTCAGGCATATAATACAGTATTATTAACTATAGTCACCATGCTGTGCATTAGTTCTCCAAACATTATTTATTCCAAAACTGTAAATTTGTACACCTTGACCAGCATCCCCCCATCTTCCCTACTTCTCACTCCTGGTAACCAACTTTCTGTTCTCTGTTTCTGTGAGTTACGCTTTTTTAGATCCCACTTAGAAGGGAGATCATGCAGTATTTGTCTTTCTGTGTCTGGCTTATTTCACTTAGCATAACATTTTCTTGTTACAAGTTAGGATTTTCTTCTTTTTTAGAGCTGAATAATTTTTCACATTGAATATTGCATATATATTCCATACATAGATATAAAACATATTTTTCTCTTCCATTCATTTCCATTCCCTATTAAGTTATACAAGTTCATTCTATATTTTAGATATTAATCCTTTAGCAGATATGTGGTTTGCATATATTTTCTCCCATTCCGTGGATTCCCTTTTCATTTTGTAGATTGTTTCCTTTGCTGCACAGAACTTTTTAATTTGATATGGTCCCACTTGTTTATATTTGCTTTTGTTGCCTGTACTTTTGTTGTTAAATAAAAAAAAAAATCATCCCAAAACTAATGTCATGGAACATTTCTCTATATTTTCTTTTAGGAGTTTTAAGATTTCAGGTCTCATATTTAATTCTTAAATCAATTTTGAGTTGATTTTTGTGCATATGTAAGATAAGTATCCAATACCAGGTTTTTTTTTTTTTTGCATATGAATATCCAGTTTTTCTAACAACATTTATTAAAAAGACTCTCCATTTATATATGTTTGTATATATAGTATATTCTTAGAATCTTTGTAGAAGATTAATTAACCATATATGCCTGGCATTCTTCTTGCTCAAGGTATCTTCAGCTATTTGAGATCTTTGATGGTTCTATAAGAATTTTAGGATTGTTTTTTCTATTTCTGTGAAAAATGCCATTGAAATTTTGATAAGTGTTGAATTGAATCTGTATATTGATTTAGGAAATATGAATATTTTAACAATATTAATTCCTCTAATCTGCCTCTAATTCATGAACACAGAGCACCTTTTAATTTATTTGTGGCTTCATTTTCTTTTATCAGTGTGTCTTTCATCTTGGTTAAATTTATAAGTAAATATTTTATTCTTTTTGATGCTATTATGAATAGGATTGTTTTATTGTTTTGTTTGAACAGTTCATTGTTAGTGCATGAAACACAACTGATTTTTGTTTGTTAATTTTATATAATTTTATATAATTTTGTTTGTTAATTTTATTTATTAGTTCTAACAAGGTTTTTTTTGGGTGGAGTCTTTAGAGTCTTTCATATATAAGATCATCTCATCTACGAACAGAGACTATTTAACTCCCTCCTTTCTAATTTAGATAGCTTTTATTTCTTTCTTTTGCCTAATTGTCCTGGCTGGGACATCCAGTGCTATGTTGTATAGAAGTGCTTAGAGTGGGCATCCTTATTTTCTGCCTCATCTTAGAGGAAAAGTTTTCAACTTCTCAGTGTTTGATATTAGCTGTGGACTTGTAATATTGGTCTTTACTGTGTTGAGGTACATTCCTTTCATTACTGGATTTGAGAGTTTTTTTAATCACAATGTTGAATTTTGTCAAGTGCCTTTTTTGCCTCTATTGAGATAATCATATAATTTTGTCTTTACTTCTGTTAACATAATGTATCACATTTATTGATTTGCATGTGGTAAACTATCCTTGCATCTTGGCTCAAATCCAATTTTGATTATGGTATTGTTGAGTTTGGTTTGCTAGAATTTTATTGAGGATTTTTGAATCTATGTTCGTCAGGGATATTGACCTGCAATTTTCTTTTAGTGTCCATGTGTGGCTTTGGTATCAGGGTAATATTGGCCTCTTAAAATGAGTTTGAATGTATTTCTTCCTTTTCAGTTTTTTTTTTTGGAAGAGCTTGAGAAGGATTGGTATTAATTTTTCTTTAAATATTTGAAAAATTCAACAGTGAAACCACCAGATCCTGAGCTTTTCTTTGCTCTTAATTTTAATAGAATATATTTGAATAGTGTGGGCAGCAGTTAAATTATAAAGAAAAAGTGACTTTATGTACCAGATGTACTAGTTTACCTGACATAGTCTCAATTCACACCTTTTGTTTGGGATAATTAACATAATTATTAACAATGCCTCTTTTCACACTAAAAAAGTATTTTAATCTGAAAGAGAAATTGTACGTTCACCCTTTTAACACAATGGAGAATGACAGATGACTGTAAATCCCAGCTTTGATACACACTATTTGTTTGATTTTAGCAAGAAAGCTTACTTTGGTGTCTTCACCTGTAAAAGTGGTGAAAATAAGTTTTACCTTGCAGGGATGGCATGAGAAATAAACGCAGAGTCAACTTTATGAATGTGAAACCCGTGCAGTCACACAGGGCTCCATGCTAAGAAGGTCCCCTACTTGGGTTAATGTTCTATTGGTCTTTTGAAATTCTTGCTTGTTCAACAAGGGGCAGTGCATTTGCATTTTGCATTTGTTCCCACACTTACATGGCTAGTCCTGATTAAATGAGAAAGGTGCTAATTTAATCCAAATTATTTTTTAATTCTTCTGTTCTGTAGTAAGTGCTGATTTTATTTCATCAAGTAGAAAATCATTTATAGCCAATTTAAATACATCAAAATAGTAAAATATAAAAAAGTTTCTTTTTAATATAAAACACAAGTCTTTTTAAAATGATACAATATAAACTCAATACAATTTCTAGCAGAAGTCACTTACTGCCTCTATTATTATATTGAGAACTTAAATTATTAGTATATTTTAAAGGACAGTTGAAGTCACTTATTACTTGGCTTTGCTTTTTTGGGGGACATTAGGTGTTTTGCTCAATTTATATAAGTTGTTAAAATAATTTTGATATCATATATGATACTTCAAAATTAAGAAGAATCCC
The DNA here is from genome assembly GCA_963574885.1 of Lepilemur ruficaudatus. Taxonomy (NCBI): domain Eukaryota; kingdom Metazoa; phylum Chordata; class Mammalia; order Primates; family Lepilemuridae; genus Lepilemur; species Lepilemur ruficaudatus. Next base: position 32,255 of record CAUYRT010099271.1, on the reverse strand, counting down.
TCTGGCTTTTTATAGAAAAATGTCTTTCTATACCTGTAAAGATTTCATCACATTGGGGACAAGATAAGTATTTCACTTTCTTTTTCATTTTTTAAAATTTTTCTAGTATATGTATATTATGATATCACCATTAATGTTATCATGATATATAATATTTAATACTTAAAATATTCATAATTATAACTTTAATTTATTGAGCTTTTGTATGTCAACATTGTGCTAAATGCTCAACATACATTATCTACACAGCTATCTATCTATATGTAGACACACACACATAAATTTCTATGAGGAAGGTATTATTTTCATTGTACTAATAACAATATTGGGGCTTAAAGGGAATAAATAGCTTTCCAAAGACCTATAACTAGGAAAAAATAGAGCTAAATTTTGAACCTAAGACTCTGATTTTTAATGTGTGAGCTCTTAATCACGGTATCAATATTTTGCAAGTTGACATCTAAGAACATATCTTCAAAACTTTTTGATTTTATAAAATAATTTAAAACTGTTTGCATTTTCTTCAAATGATCTAACTGATAAAAATATATGTGCATTCTGGATCATCTGTATGCTCTCAATTATATTTGTCTTCATATCCCCACAGACATACCTAGATTTAATAAGCTACTGAGAAAAAAGAAGGCAGATTTAAAATGTAAATTGTTCCCACTAAGTAAAGGATGCTTAGCATCATGTTGTCCTATACAGAAGAAAGTTTCTCAGCAGTTCACAGAGGCATAAGATGAGGGAGAACTGAGTCATTACACAGCATAATATAATTAAAGACGTAGCAAACTCCAAAAGCCTATACTCTAGCAGCTGGTTTCTGATCCACATTGCCAAAGGCGATTTCATTTCAGGAAAACAAAATCTTATGCTACATTAACTACATGTTGCTATTTTTAATTTAATTTTATTTTTTGTCATTTGTTCCTGTATTTGTAAAATAGTTTTGGTATTATAATTGTATACAGCTAAAAGCATAAGGACATACCTATTTTTGTTTGAACATGTTTAAGTAACATTAAAATTAAAATAATTTAAATAAATCTGGAAGGTCTATGATTTTTTTCTGTTACTTTAAAAGGAATTTGGAGGAACCCTCTATTGTGTATTATTCCTCATGTGACTGGTTGATTGTTAGCATCATACCATTAGTTTTTATTTTTTCACACAATGTTGATATTATACTAACTGCTTCTTCTTAATCATTTTTTTTTCCTCATTAAGCTTTTTTTTTTTTTTGGTTTATTTTTGTTAATGGTTAAGCCCTTTAAAGATAAAGCATTCATTATCCTTCACCTTGTTGTCTACTTCCTCTGATTGACTCTTTCCATAAATCATTATTTTTACAATCTTATTACTGGAAAATAATGATGTGCTTTTTAAAAAATTTTTAGTTAAATATTTGAAAATATAAATATTCCTACCCTTTTGGTTTGATAATATGAAGCAAGTTATTAGATAAGATAGAAAACTGAGTTCATTGAATTTTGAAACATATTTAAGAATTATAAGGACTTAATATTTGGTTTTGCAATATTGCAAAACAAGCTTTTATATTATAATAAATTGAAATTAAATTTGAACTAAATTTGTTCAGAAATTCTCAGTTCTTCCCAAATGGTAGAACACTTCCTCAAATTTTGCAAAATTAGACCTGGAGGGTTAGCAGTAGCATATATTTATTACGAGAATGGCTTAATCTAGTCTGTTTTTTAAGCTGAGAAAGGTGATACAATTTCCAAAGATCCACAATCTGTTACAATTATTGGTTTACTGTTATAACCAATGGGTTTTAAGAATTATAACAGTTTTCAAAGAAAATGTGCTATTTGATTTGCTTTTTACTATTAAAGTTCTTAGATCAAGGAAATGCTGAGTATTGGGAGAAAAAGATCAATTCAGTAAAAGTTAAAAAAGGGATCAAACTGGAATCATTCAAAGGCAAAATTAAAATCTCTTTACCTTTTATTATACTTTAAAAGAGTTAAATTATAAAATTAAATGTTTTAAACTAATCAGAGATCCGCAAACTCAAACGCATTAAAATATTTTGCTCTCATCCTTTCCCATCCTATCCTTTTATCCAGGGGAAAAATTACTGAATCTATTGTATATTTCCATTTATATACACATATCCTCTCCATGGGCAGTAGTACTTTCTTCCCATAGGTTATTTGAGGAGGGAAAAAATCATCTACAACACACAGCCATTCTATATATCATTTTCCTGCTAGGCTCTAGGTAAAATAAAATGCATTACACTTCCATACGTGATATTACTTGAAAATGATAATGCTTTCTATTAAACTGTACTTCAATATTCTCTTTTACCTGCAGCTGAATGTGGTGCATCTGCAACAAATAATGAAGGAATTTTGCTCTCTCCAAATTATCCACTCAACTATGAAAACAACCATGAGTGCATTTATAGTATTCAGGTTCAAGCAGGAAAGGGCATCAATATTTCAGCCAGAACATTTCATTTAGCACAAGGAGATGTTCTTAAGGTAGGTGAACTCAGACATACTTATATTTTGATCATTTTAGTCATTAAGTATACATTAATAAATAAATATATACACATACATATATATGTATATATAATCAACCATAAGTTGATTCTACCATTCATTCAAATTATACATTAATACCCCTTTTCCTATTATTATTTACATTGAAAGAGAATGTTCTGTTTCCAATGTTTATTTATAATAAAAGGTGCATTTTTATTTTATGATACACAAATTTTAATGTTTCAATAATACCAAAATAAAATTTTTGTGCCAAATATTTTGTCAAATAAATATTATATAGAAAACATAATTAACCCATGAATGATTACTTTTTAAGAAACATGATTTATTTTTGTTTTTATTCTGATGTCTATTAAGTAACTTATTTAACTCTGAATATTATATGAGTAATTCCTTGCATTTATAACTATAAATCAATTTCATGAATATATAAATCTGATAAATCAATGTTTACAATTTAAGAAAAAGAGATACTTAGTTGATAATGTATATTTGTTATAAACATTATCAATTTATTTTAAAACCTTGAAATAATCAAATATCCTATATTTTAAAAGATAAAATTTTTGTCAAATAAATATTTTCATAGTTGCTGATTTATAGTTTGCAATGTATTTTGGTAAATATAGTTTATTATTTCAATAAGAATAAATACTTCTATAAAATCACATTTAAATACTTTAAAAATAATTATTTACCTTTTTCCTAATTGTTAAAATTTTCTTAAGCCAGGTAAGAAATTCAATACATGTCTGTTTTCACAAATCTTGAAAAAAAGTCATGATATCCTAGATTGACACGGGGGAGGAAGATTCTTATATAAGCAGTGATTTTAAGATTGTTGGTTATTTTCTTCTTTTAAAAATAATCTCCTTTGATGAAAATCAATGAGTCTCTAACACAATTAATACTGTATGCTTATAAAATTTGTGTAAAACTTTGGGAAAAATTTCCTGCAGTACATCTAGATGTATAGAATTTTACCATTAATTTAGGACCAGTGTATACATTTCTGTTTTCTGAATCTTTACCCAACAGGAAACAAAATTCACTATATAAAATTCTTTCACCTCCAGTTCTAGGTTTGAATTTTCTTGTTTAAATAAGTTATGTTTGCTAAATTGGAGTCAACACCGAGATTAATAGGAAGTTTGTACATGGAACTAAGACAGTGCTTTTATATTCAAGCTAACTAAGGGGGAAAATGTATAGATAAGATCTATGAGCTAATTTGGCTATTAATCTATATCACGCAGAAACCATAGTAAACATGTGTTTAATATCCGTAGATAATTTTGAGTCATTAACTTTATACCAGATAAGTAAATTTTTATATGAAATTTTCTTTTGCACTTGTGTCATGTGTCAGAAGATGACAAATAATTTTAAATAGCATCCAAGAAAATCTTCCTTGGGCAGACAGAACATTGTCTAGCCAGCAAAAAATAAATAAATACATAATTACAATGGTGATTCTAGCTTAAAGTTGAAACTGGAAAGGAAATTTCACCTCATATATTCTCAATTGAACAGAAATGGAACAGAATGATCATTTAAGAACATATTTTTCCATTTGCTTACTTAATGGATATTTTAATCTTTCTCCTTGTTTCTGTGAAAAACTTTGGCTAATTGTGTGCTTTTATAATGGTGATAGGACAAATATATAGGATAGGTTCTTTCTCCTATCCATTATTATGTAGGAAACTTTTGCACTATGGATACCTTCAGTTATTAATGCTTGCATATAGGAATATGAGTGGGTTAAGTAATAATTTTTTTAGATGCCACTTACATTTTTTTTTAAACCCTTAAAGACATGCCATAGGTAGGTTTAGATTTTACTTGACTCTGCAGTTTTAAGAAATGTGAAAAGACATATGAACTGTGTTTGTTTAAAAACCTTTAATGTTCATATTTTTAAGAATAAACTTTGGAACATATATGCCTTAATATACATTAACAGAGCAACACAACCTATATAAAATCTCCTGCTCTGATCTATGTTGAAATCTAGATTCTATCTAAATGATTTACTCACTATTTCTGCTCGAATGACTAATGGGCATTTCAAAGTTCGTCTGTCCAAATCATACATCTCCCCCTCCTAATTTTTCTCCATTTTTAGTAAATGGAAACCAGTTGCTCAAAGATGAAATTGAGTTCATCCTTTCTTTCGTTTTTCTTTTACACCTTGCATAGAGTCTATCTGCAAATTTTCTGTGGTCCTTTCTTTCAAAATATTTACAGAATGAATCACTGCTCACCCCTATAAATTCCTTAGTCTAAACTACCATCAATTCTCACTTTGATTACTGACATTGTTTTCAAGTGGTCACCCTACTTTCACCATAGCTAAGTCCATTCATGCTGTTTTAATGGAATACCATAGACTGAATGGCTTATAAGCAACAGATATTTATTTCTCACAATTTCTGGAGGCTGGTAAATTGAAGATTAAGGCACTAGCATATTTCATATCTGGAGAGAGTCCTCTTCCACAAAGCTGCCGTTTTTACACTGTTAACTCACATGGTGGAAGGGGCAAATGAGGTCTTTGGAGTCTCCTTTCCAAGCGCATTAATTCCATTTATGAGATATCTGCTCTCATGACCAAGCACCTTATAATACCCCCTAATTCCATCACCTTGGGGGCTAAGATTTTAACATATGAATTTTGGGGGTGAGGGGGACATAAACATGGAGACCATAGCACACCCTATGGGCTATTTCCAATGCAGCAACCAATCTGACCTTGTTTCACGTTATTTTTTGGCTCAAAGCCTTTTTATGTTTCTTATCGTATTATAATAAATAAAATCTGAAGCCCTTACCATGGCTTAGATGACCCTGTGATTTGGTCTAATTTTAATGTCTCTGACCTTTTCTCCTGCCACTTTTCTTCTAGCTCACTCTACTCCAGGCATAATAGCCTCATTGCTGTTCTTCAAATATACCAAGCATGCTCTAATCCCATACCTTTTGCTCAGGCTATTTTCTTCTGCTTGACTATTCTTCCTTACTATATCCACATGGTTCATTCTTCATTTTTCCTTCAGAGTTCTGCTCAAATGTCATCTTACCAAAGAGTCTTCAATTGAAACTCCTATATAAATTAGTAAAATTCCCCTCCACCATCTCTCTCCATATCATTAATCTGATCGATTCCTCTTCATAGCTCTAATCACAACCTGACATATTATATATGCATAGTTTATTTCTTTACTCTTTGTCTTCCCCAGTAGGATGTAGGCTATTAGATGGAAGGAACTCTCCCTTTTTAACTCCAGCATCAAGTAATAATCTTTGCCATATAATATTTTTAGAAAGAACAAATTTACTAAATAATTCCAGCTACTTTCTATGCAAAGCAAGAGAAACATATTTATTTTTTATTTAATTTCAATTTTTATTGCTTCTAATCTAAGAAAAGTGAATCTATTTTTACATGGCAGAGGTAATTTTAAATATTTCCACCTTTGTCATGCTATTTTGTCCAAATATAGCTTTAAAAACTCAGAGTTATATTTGGTGGCATATTATTAGATAAACATATCTATTCAATCAATTGAGCAAATTTATTCTAATCTTTGCAAATACATTGTGCTCTGGATCATTCTTCCAAAAACTTATTTTGTTTTAAAAATGGGATTTAGAGTCAGGTAGACCAAGGTTCAAATCCTAAACCTGTTCAAATCCTAAACCAAAGCACAATTTTTGAAAACGTACTCAATATTTCTAAACCTCGGTTTCCTCACTTGAAACATTCTGATAATAATAAAAACCTACATTCAGGATTGTTATAATGACTAAACTAGATGATGTTTTAAAATTAAATGATACTTATAAAACACTTAGCACAGTACCTGCCTCTGGAAGTGCTCAGTGAATTGTAATGTAGTAGGAATACATTTCAGAGGCTGAATCAAAATTTTCAAGAAATATTGCCTATTAAGATTTTTTTATAAATGACCTAATTTTTATCTTCAAACTTTTTTACACTGGGCAGTAGGAAAATCAATCTAGGTCAATTTAAAATAAACTCAGTCAATTCTGCATTTGTCAATTCAAGGTCTGCCACTTACTTTGGCATCAAGACATCAAAATGTCAAGAATGAAAAGTGCGTTTTGTCCTAGGGCATCATCTGTTTGTGGCAGCAGCCTCTGAGCTTTCTCTTTTCCTGTTTGATCTACAGTCATCAGTGCAATTGGCCATCCACTACCAGGTCCTAGTTATCTCAACTGAAAACTCTCTTTGCATCCTCCATCTCTTGTTAGCATATTCCACTCTGCTCTCAACCTCAGGATGACAAACACTTTCTAGTTCACTGTATATGATGCTGAGTTACATCAGAATTCCATTGTCTGGCTCAGTCCCAATTGCCTCACCAACCACACATAGCTATTTCTTTCCTACCTCTTTTCTGCAAGCATGTAAATTTCTACAGGTTTTGCTAACTTCCATATAGAAATCCAGGTACATGTTTCCTCCATTCTCCAAATCTTTGGGTTATGTCATCGTGCCACCCAAAGTAAGTAAGATGCAAGATCCTGTCGTAGAGACCTAAATCAAAACCTAACTAACTCATTTATTCTCTTCTAAAGTCATCCAGGGACTGTTGTCTAGTTTCTTGGGAATCAGATGAGAATATATTCTTTTATTCTTTTCAATAGGTGTAGGATATGGCAGGAATATTAAACCTCTTCCCTCACCCTCTCTTGTAATATGTAATCTAATTAATTCTTTCAATTAACATGTGTAGGAGAGGTTTGTTATTATGTAGTCACTAAACAATCAACAATAAATAGTTCCCATTGTCAGCCTAATAGGATGGAAACTGAATACCAATTAGAAATACTATTTCTGTTTTCATTGTTGCTGTGTTTGTTGTTATTTTCAAATAAAGAATAACCACCATGTTTACATAAAAGAATGGAGCAGTGACAAAATTTAAGACAATCTTTTTACAACAGTTGGTATTGTGTAGTTTAAAAACTTGTTTCTTATGCAATATGTAGACTAAATGGATGACTATGGAGAGGAGCCAGTAAAATAACTCAAAATTGGTTTTGAGAGTCTTGGGGAGAAAGAGGTAGAAGAAATGTCGCATTAATGAAAAATTATATATTTGAAGGACTTGATTAATAACATTCTTTTAGAGATATAAGAAAGTTAGTAACCAGTTGTTTTTCTCTAAAATGTGTTATTGTCTTGTCTCTTTACCATCTATGTGTGAGTCTTTGAAAGTACTGCTTGTGAAAGCCTGTTGTTAAATTTTCAGTAATTTTGAGAGCTGGTTGTTGAACATAGCCATTACTAGAAATTAAATTACATTACAATTAGATTGTAATTAAATTATAATTAGATTGACTTAAATTATATGAAAAACAAAAGCAATAAGTGCAATTTTTCATTTCCTAACTGCTTTACTACTTTTATTTGTGCTTTTGAGGTTATTTATATATAGAAATAGTAGAGACAGAGATGTGAAGAGGCACACCATGAATACTACATCCCAACTCCACATTCAGTGATATCAGATTGATAGATTGATATTGGCCATACAGGGTGTTTATACCACAGAAATTGGCAAACACAACAAATCTTGGCTTGATTTATTGTTTTATTATATAGACTTAAGTAGAAATAGGTTGTGTCTGTAGCCATTATATTGTAAATAGCAAAAACTATTGAAGAAACATTTTTCTAGTGTTTGAAAGCTGTTATTCAGCTAAATAAAGAACTTGCTTGTGTCATTTATAAACTAGTAAAGTTCTGACATAATCATGTTTTTAATTTTTCTCTTCATTGTTATCATAAAAATTCAAGCAATATTCATTTAGGAACTATTCATGTTTGTCAGTTGCAATCATAAATTGCATATACAAAATTTTGGCATAAACAAAGCATTCTGTAAGAAAAAATTAGCTGTATGAAATTTATAATCATAAATATTTAATATTTTATTCTTTTTATAAATTGCATACTATACCTCCCTAAAATCAGGAGTTGGAAAACAGCAATCTGTGAGCCAAATTGGGCTTGACACCACATTTTGTATTAATAAAAAAATTTTATTGTGGGAAAGCCATGTCCATTCATTTACACACTGTCTATGGCTGCTTTTGTGCTGTGGTGACAGGATTGGGTAGTTGTGACATATATGGTATGCCCCACAAAGCCTAAAATAGTTATTATCTAGCCCTTTTCAGAAAAGTTTGTCAATCTCTCTTATATCAATAAAAGTTATTTTTAAAAGAACAATGCATGAGTACATATACATTCACCAGTTTGTGAACTGGTTGTTAAGTATTTTTGAACACATAAGTGATTTCATATGTCTATCACACGTATCTGCCAACTCGTCGTTCAGTGGTAATCTTGTAAGTCTCCTCTCAAAAGCGCTCTCTAAATGTCCATTTATGTAGAAATGTTAGGCTTCATAAAATCATTCACTGTCTCCCATACTAAGGGTCTGAAAAATGAAATGATTTGTGAAAAGCCACAGAACTTTTAATGGGTAGTTGGGACGTTAGCTCTGTTCTTCAACCAAAAAGCTAATGCCACTGAAAAGCTGACTTTTCATTGTGCTCCCAGCTCTCTCACTAAAATACACTAGCTCAGATAATTGAGAACACATTATATAGCTATTTCAAAACCTAAATAATTCTATACAAACAATGGTTGTTTGCTCTGTTTTAAATTATCTTCAGAGGGAATATAAGAAGTTTTGAAATAGAGTCCTTTTTGATTAACCACAGTAAAAATTATTCTTTCCTTTTTATTTAAACTTTCACATCTACTTCACCATTTAGAAAAATTTATTTAAATTTCCAAATTAACCTATAAAACAAATGGCCAAAAATGGAAATTGTAGTAAGAAGAGGAACAATTTGGAGGTTTGTATGTTTATACACATATGCATGTGTAATTTCTCTGTTTCTATTTTACTTTTTTTATTTAGTTTCTGCTTTTGGATTCAGATAACACCTTACTTGCTAATTCATTAGAGAATGAGTGGGGATATGTTTTCTAATCATGCATTTATTATATCATCCACAACAGCAAGAGTTTTGAGTGTTGATAAGCACATTGTCATAATAGGGTTTGACCTACTAGATTTAGGAGGGTCTGTACACCATAACTAATTTCAGGCCCTGATTCATTGCAAAAGGTTTGATAATTAAAACATGGCAATATTAAGTTCTAGTTTGTTCTGGTGTAACACAACCAGACAATTGCAACCTTTAATGAATTAGAGTTTCATCAAAGAATTTTATTCACATTTTAGAAGCCCTCAATGCTTTTTTTGATATTCTTAAATCAACATAATATTACTAGTACTATATTTTTAGAAAGAAAAGGGATAATAGGCCCAAATAAATAAAACATACTTAAAGATCCTGGTTTTAATTATAATAAAATTACGAAAAGTAACTTTCTGAAATAAAAGTTCTACATGGTTCTGTCAGACCTAATTTAATGACTCTGTACTCTACTTTTGAACAAAAGGCATACTTTGTTTGTTTTGTTTTCTTATTTATGTGCTTGCATTCATACTTTAAAAGTAGTTTGTCTTTGGTTCCATTGCTTTATCCTGCCTTGTTACCTTTACATTTTCATATATTTGAATACATTTGAAGGATTTTAGTTATGAGTTAAATATTATTGACTTGATCATTACTATATAAGTCCACCCATGATCAAGTGGATTTTGTCTCAGGATATAAGGATTGTTTAACATATTTAAATAAATAAATATTATTCAACACAGAAACAGAAACAAAAACAAAGACCATGTGGTCATCTAGATAGATTCAGAAAAAGCATGTGGTAAAATACAGCACTTTTTCATGATAAAAACCCTCAACAAACCAAGTACAGAAGGAACATACTTCAAAATTATAAAAGCCATATATGACAAGCCCACAACCAACATCATATTGAATAGGGAATAGTTAAAGCATCCCCCCTAAGAACTGAAACAAGACAACTGTGCCCATTGTCATCACTTCTATTCAACATAGTATTGGAAGTCCTAGCCAGAGCAATCAAGTAAGAGAAAGAAATAAAGAGCATAGAAATCAGGAAAGAGGATTTGAAAGTATCCCTGTTTGCTGATGATATTATCTTGTATCTAGAAAATCCCATAGACTCCACCAAAAGACTCCTGGAATTGCTAAATAAATTCAGTAAAGTCTTAGGTTATAAAATTAAGGTACACAAATTGGTAGCATTTCTATATACTAAAATTTAACAACATTTAAGCTGAGAGTCAAATAAAGGAATCAATATTATTCATAATAGCTATAAAAAAAAACTAGAAATATACTTAACCAAGGAGGTAAAAGAGCTCTGCATGGAGACCTACAAAACACTGATGAAAGAAATCACAGATGATACACACAAACTGAAAAACATCACTTGCTCATGGATTGGTATAATCAACATCATTAAAATGTCCATACTGCCCAAAGTGATTTACAGATTCAATGCAATCTCCATAAAAACAGCAATGTCATATTTAACAAATCTAGAAAAAAAAATTCTCAGCTTCATTTGGAACCAAAAAAAGAGCCAAAACAATTCTAAGCAAAAAGAACAAATCTGGAGGCATCACATAACTTGACTTCAAATTATACTACAAGGCTATAGTAGCCAAAACAGCATAAAACTTGTATAAAAGTAGAGACATAGACCAGTGTAACAGAATACTGAACCCAGAACTAAAACCATCTACCTACAACCAACTGATCTTTGACAAAGCAGACAACAATATACACTGGAGAAAGGAAACTCTATTCAGTAAATGGTGCTGGGAAAATTGGATAGCCACATGCAGAAGAATAAAACAGAACCCCTATCTCTTACCAGATACAAAATTTACTGACAGATGAATAAAAGACTTAAATGTAAAGCATGAAATCATAAAGATTCTAGAAGAAAACGTAGGAAAAATTCTCCTAGGTAACACTCTAGTCAAAGAATTTATGAGTAAGACCCCAAAGGCAAAAACAGCAACAGCAAAAATAAATAAATGTGACTTAATTAAATTAAAAAGCTTTTGCACAGCAAAGGAAATAATCAACAGGCTGAATAGACAACCTACAAACTAGGAAAGTATTCACAAACTATACATCTGACAAAAGTCTAATGTCCAGAATCTACAAAGAACTCAAATCAACAAGAAAAAAAAAAAACATTAAAAAGTGGGCAAAAGACATGAACAAATATTTCTCAACAGAAGTTATACAAATGGCCAACAAATATATGAAAAAATGCTCATCATCGCTAATCATCAGGGAAATACAAATTGAACTACAATAAGATACCTAACCTAATCCCTGTCAGAATGGCCATTAAAAAGTCACAAGGCAATAGAGGTTGGTGTGGATGCAGTGAAAAGGGAATACTTATACATTGTTGGTAAGAATGTAAATTTGTACAAATTCTATGGAAAACAATGTGGAGATTCCTCAAAGAACTAAAAGTAGACCAGCCATTTGATCCAGCAATCCCACTGCTGGCTATCTACCAATGGAAAAGAAGTCATTTTATCAAAAAGGCACCTGCACTCGTATGTTTATTGCAGCACAATTCACAATTGCACAGATGTGGAATCAATCTACATGCTCATGAATTCCCAGTGACAAATACTGTTAGTGTTTGCTAGTCTGAAAAACTATTTCTCTATTATTTATGAAACTCAGTTTTGCAGGTTACCAAATTCTTGGCTGACAGATGTTTTGTTTAAGATGGTGAAAAATGAGGCCCCAATCCCTCTGGCTTGTAAGATTTCTGCTGAGAAGTCTGCTGCTAGCCTGATAGTTTTTCCTTTGTAGGTTAGTTGTTGCTTTCATCTTGCAGCTTGTAGAATTTTCTCCTTCATTTAGACTTTGGCCAAGTTGGTGATTTGTGTCTTAGAGATGTCTATTTGCTATGAATCTTCCCAATGTTCGAAGATCATCTTGTATCTGGATGTCTGAATCTCTGGCAATACCAGGGAAGTTTTTCCTCAGTAATTCCCTCATATAGGTTCCTATGCTTTTTGCTTTTTCTTCTTTTCCCTCAATCTTGGTTCATTTCACAAAGTCCCATTACTTTGAGTGATTGTTCATTATTCTTTATTCTTTTTTCTCCATCTTTGACTGACCAGCTTAGTTCAAGAGCCGTATCTTCAAGCTCTGTGATTCTCTCTTCTGCTTGGTCTAGTCAGTTGCTGAAGCTTTGTGCTGTATTTTGAAATTCCCTAAATGACTCTTTCATTTCTTTAAGTTCTGTTATATACTTTCTTATGTTGTCTAGCTCTTTAGTGATTTCTTTCATGTTTTTCATTGATATCCTGAAATATTTTTTTGACTTCTTTGTGTTGGTTTTCAACTTTCTCTTCAATTCTTTTCATCTTATTTGCCATCCATATTCTGAACTTCATTTCTGACATTTTGACAATTTCTTTTTGGTTGGGGCCCATCGCTGTAGATCTGTTGTGATCCCTTGGAGATATCTAACTAGCTTGTTTTTTTCATGTCACCGGAGTACTTTTCTTGGTTTCTTCTCATCTGAGTCCTCTTCTCTCAGGTCAGGGCAGATAGGTTTGCAGCACTACCTGTTTTCCTTTGCTGGGAACTCTCTTACTTAGTGAGCAGAAGGAGAGGTCCCTAGATGGCACTTTTATGACCTACTCTGGAAGATTGACCTGGTAAGGGAGGGGAAGATGCAACTGATCTGTGCTGTCCTGTTTTTCTGTTATTGTCAGCGTCCAAGCTGGTGCTGGATGATCTTGCGAAGTGGTGCGTTGTTCCCAGGCTACTGCTGAAAGCTTTGGTTGCGGGGGTCAATGAACCTCTCTCTAGGGAGGCTGATGTTAAGAGGAATTGCTCTGCCCAGGTCTCCCTATGGTGGTGACACTGGCAGCTGGGTGATGCTGTCTAGGTAGTGGTGGTGAATGGCAGGGCTGTGGCTTTCACTCTAACCAGGTCGTAGTCACCACAGAGTTTTTCAGGCAGTGTCTCCTGTTTGCCTCAAATCCCTTATTTGGGGGAGGGGTGCTCAGCTCCTACTCACAGAGCATGCGAGAGCAGGTCTGACCCTCTTTCAGATTTAAAATTTTACGAAGTTAGCTTGTGTAGTTCGCGGAAAGCTAAAGCATTCCCATGTGCAGAATTGAAGAAAGTTCTTTACAGGTAATAGGTATACATTTGTTGAGTGAATAAATCAATCAGTCAGGAAACTTAACTACTGAGAACCTAGCTCAGTAAGCAATGCCTCCCTGCGTAGAGGTGGAGGAAGATGATAAAACAGACTTTCTACACAATTTGATTCATCTTTTGTGAAGTCTTAAAGTATAAATGATAGATTGTTTTATTCTTTTATCTCTGTTTCTGTGGTTTGGGCTAGAAGGCTTGGAATCAGCCATATATTTTCAACAAATTAATCCACAGCATGGTGTTGTCTTTATCAGCTTACAAAGCAAAACATATTATTTGGTGTTTCATTCTTACTGCTGAGAAAAGCCTAGAAAATTGACACAACTGCAGGGTGCTGATCGTACTTTGTTCTTGCAAGAAGAGAAATATGCTTTTTGTTTTTACATTTTCTGAGTTATCTTGGGAGCAAAACTGCCTCCAGCTACAGATGGGCTTAGCTGCCCATGTCCATCTTGCGGGTGTCACCTGCTAAGGTGAACAGTCTGGAATAGCCCAGACACATTATGTACGGGTGGCCTTTTGTTTACTGCAGACAAAGCCAAAATCCTTGGGATTACTTGAAGATATCATATAACACACAAGATGGAGTTACTATTATTCTCTTCTAAGACATAGTGCTTCCCCTGGGCAGAGAAAAGAACGCATAGCCAATCATATGAAGACAGAACCCATTAAAGATTTATGCAAGCCTGAATTACTTGGCTTTAAACTATTTTCTTTTTTCCCCTCTCTTTTTTCTTTAATAAGAGAGATGTTTCTTCCTGAACAGCAAAGCTGATGTAGATAGTATCACTAGTAATCCTTGGCTTAAGCACAGAGCTTCTAAATGGCTTGAATTAGGCTGGAAGATGGGACTGTTTGATTTCCCTCCCTTTTTGTTTCTGTTTTTAAGACTGTCACCAAATGTTCCACTAAACTAGCATTTTATGTGGGCTCGGGACCTTTGTGTGTAAGTTTTCTTTAAAGCATAGTCAATGAAACAGCTTTGAAGCTGTTGAACTGTGTAAATGTTATATTAACATTTTCTCTCACAATTATAGACATTTACATGGTCTTGTTGAAATAGCACTTTCAGAGGGAGGAATAAAATACCAGAAGTGAAGGTACACAATGAAATGAAAAAGCAGCAGTGTGCTCTATTTATTTAGTTTCTGAAATAAATCATTTCGACTTTTAATTTACACTTCTTTAGGATAGTGGTTAAGAATAGACAAACAAAGGATACTGAGAGAAATAATTTCATTTTGTTCCTTTGTTACATTAGATCATTTAATTTCCACATTTCACTAGGTTTGCATATGAAGATTTGGCCAATGCACCTTGTTCTTTAAATTTGCTAACTAATAACAAGGACTCAGGAAGCTCATTCTAAAGACCTACGTCTCATGGATGATGATTCAAAAATTATAAGACTACAAGTAGTTGTCCAGTTATAAGAAGAAAGGCAAATAGAGTAAATTAGACATTAATCCAAAGTATTCCCAACTATCCATGTCCCTATTTAACAGAAACCATAATGCGCTTTCAACTTGAAAAGTGATTTGAATCATCCCAATAACTACCACGTGTCACTGCACACAGTCTGATGAAAAGAGAAGATATAATTCCTTAGACTCTAAGGAAATATTTTAGTTGTCTAAGTTTGGTCACTTTCTGTGTACAGACAAATCATTTACTGATGCACTCTATCAGTAAAGTGCATAATAAAGTTTTCTCCTTTCACATTGATACTACTAAATTTATTTTCTCTGAAGATCCGTAATTGCAATCTTAACATTAGTTATATTATCATAGGGTTCTTTGCTCCCGATAGTCTTCTGCTCAATGAGAGACCTGATTTATTGTGTATAAAAATGTTTGTATTTCTTGTCTTTGCACCAATTCAAAGCAAAGAGCATATTCTCGATGAACGGTTGTTCAGCAACTGTGATCTCCGCACTAATCCGACAGTTGCTTTCTCTCCGGCAGGACTCATATGCAAGATGATCAACTGCATTGATCCTCAATGTGGCATCAGATTTCATTATATGCATTTCAGAAGCTGATAGCAGTAATCTTCTATAAGTCTCTGTGTATGTATCATTGAACTTTTACCATTAAGCTTTAAAAAGTGCATTGCTACATAAAGACTTCTATACTTTAGCTATTTAATTGGTTTTCAGTTCTTAAAATCATGTTCTGGAAAATCTAAATTGGTTGTTCTTCATGTGATCTCTAGACACAGATATTATGTTAAAATCCACACAAAAATATTTTTCCCTACTATTTTTTCACATTTTCCTACTTGATAATCTACGTGCCAGCTTCCACCATGGTAACTTGCCTCATCTCTGATAAGTAACAGAATCTTAATTGGAATAAAAACTCAGTGCTCAGAGATTATATGAAAAAATTAAATCATAATTTTAGGGCAAAAAATGTTCTTGTGAATCCAATTCACTCATTTTATTATCAGATAAGGAAGCTGAGAGTGATTGAATGAATGATTGTAAAAGAAAGAGTCAAAACTAGAATTACCTATGTTAAACATATTGGATAAGAGAAATATTCTCTTTTTGATATGCATTTTAAACTAAAATTTTAGACTGAGCACATTTTTAATTTGAATTTATTTTATAAAACATTTGCATACATTTTATTATAGTTGAATGCCTTATGTCAATTTACACGATTAAAGTGCTCAAATTAACAAAAGAAAAAAATAATTAAGTGGTTGAGTGAGCTCATTTTAATCTGATAAAATGCCAGTACTGATATTCTCAAAAATTCCCTCTACTTGACAGCTTCTCAAGAAAAGCATTGCTTTGGCTAGCAAATTAAT
Organism: Lepilemur ruficaudatus; assembly: GCA_963574885.1. NCBI lineage: Eukaryota > Metazoa > Chordata > Mammalia > Primates > Lepilemuridae > Lepilemur > Lepilemur ruficaudatus. The sequence continues at coordinate 15,683 of CAUYRT010099271.1, read as the reverse complement.
CTATCTGGAGACATTTTAGATCCTTTCTTAAAAATAAAATCAGGAAATTTGACCTTGAGAGCTTAGAAAGCCCAATATATCCTTTTTCATTTGCAAAAGTGGCTCTAGAGTTTCAGATTGCTTTTTCTTTGAAGGCAATATGCTATTTAATATAGACTTAGATATCTGTTAAATACCTTAAATCTCCTGAAAAAGCAAATTCAGGAAACCAATGGAAAAGTTCACAGTATAAAACATTCTTGGGATGTGGAATGGTATTTTAATGAAGGATTCACAAAACTATGCAAATCAAGGACTCACAGTGAAAACCCTTCCCAGGTTGACGAAGCATTAACAATTTGAGAAAAGACCTAAATTTAGGGATCAGTTTCATTTGATCAATAAGACAAATTTCAGCAGGTCTCCACTTCTCTAAGAATGCCAACCATTGAAACAGAAACAAACAAAACAGAATTGAAGCAAGAACTTCAATTTGCTAAGAACCAAAAAGAAATTTACAAAATAAAGCATGTATTAAAATGCTGTATGTGTATACAGATACACATAACACACACATGCACACACACAGTATCTCACATATTTCCCTTCATAGTCTATTTGGTCTCATTTTGCATTCAGTTCAAATAAGCTTAGTGGTATCAGTTGCAAGAAATTAAAAAGGTAAAGAAGTTGCATATTACTAAGAGCACTAAATGTCAACTGATAACTTGATAGCAGAGGCGAAAAATCAAAGTCAGTGTACAAAGAGTGGAAGAGGTGAAAGGTAGTGGATTCTGAATACATTTTGAAGATTGGATCCTTGGGGTTTCTTGACAAATTGGATCTGTGGTGTGAAGCAAAAAAAGAGTTGAGAATGACTTCCCCAATTCTTTTGCCCTGAACCTGGAAGGATAGGGTTAAAATCAAATGACACAGGGAAAGAAAAATTATAGGAGGTCACCAAAGAGAGAGTATAAGAATAAATCCTAAATTACAGAATATTCATTTGTTCTTTATAACCATGATTTTGTCTGGATCATCAAGAATATATTAAATATTATTTGTTATGTTATAGTTTCTTATTCTGTATGCACTTACATGAATTTAACTGTATGGTTTTTAGAGAAAGACGGAGATAAAGATGTGTACAGCAAAAGGTAAACTTTATTATAGGGTATTCTTGATATTCTACTAAATGAGCCTATATCCAGGAGTAAGGATTAAGTGAAAGACAAAAATTTGCTCTTCAAACAACTATTTGTTTGCCCTGTGTCTTTTATACTGTGAGTTTCTCGTGATGTGCTCTTAAGTTCTTTTTGTTCCCTTAAATGTAAGCCAAAGCAACTAGAAGTCACTTCAAAATGGCTGGCCTGGCATTGTCAAAAGATAATAAGTTACTGTCCACTAGGATTACATATTTGGCCATACATGCATACTTTATGTAATTTAATGGATTTTCAAGAATGATTTTGATATTTTTATGCTACAGTGAGAAAAACCTCAGCTATTCAGAGTTTGAGTGTGTGAATTTCAGAATTTAAAATTCCTAGAGTTTTAGCTACATACTTATCATTATGATAAAAATATACAAGTTTTCTAACTTTCAGAATGGATCACTAAGTACAGAGGATGATGCTGTCAGGATTCTATGTTCCTTTATCCATTATAGTTTCTTTTTCCTATAGTTTTACTTTCTAACTTCTGTGACTGTATATTTGTAGGAGAGTGTTTTCTGCTATTTCTCTTTTTGTAACTTACTGACTTTTTTTTTTTTTTTTACATATCATGTCTTTACTCCATTTTAACTGTACGATTCAATGATTATTAGCAAATTTACCAAGTTGTACAGCTATTCACAAAACTTAATTTTAGGGGATTTTCTTCCCCTTTTTGAGACCCCTAATTCCCTTCCCCAACTACATTTCAAGCATTCCCCTCCCCTCCACAGTGCTCACCCCATCCCTCAGATGTGGGTCTACCCTCCATCCCCCGGGATCCCTAGTGAACATCACCACCATTTGAGGACTGTAGTATTAATCAGTCAGTACCAATTTCACGGCGAGTACATGTGGGGCCCATTCTTGCGGTCTTGTATTACCTCACTTCGAATAATGGGTTCAAGCTTAATCCAGGATAACATAAGCGGTGCTAGCTCACTGTCATTTCTTAAAATAGAGTAATATTCCATTGTAAACATATACCAGATTTTAACAGTCCACTCGTGAATTGACAGGCACTTGGGTTGTTTCCACGACCTAGCAATAGTGAATTGTGCTGCCATAAACATTCGGGTGCAGATGTCTTTATTATAGAATGTCTTATGCTTTTTTGGGTAGATGCCTAATAAAGCTATTGCTGGATCGAATGGTAGATGCCTAATAAAGCTATTGCTGGATCGAGCTATTTTTAGCTCTTTGAGGAATCTCCAAATTCTCTTTTCCTTCAGTCCAATATTGTGTAATTTCAAGCTTTTTGTAGTATGTTGAAAATGAATAAACAATTATGTAAAGATAATAAAAAGAATGAAAGGCAGAAATACAATCATTATTATAAGAGTCATGATGACATTGTACCAGACTTGATGACAATTTATTGGAGGATAAAATTCAATTTAATTCTATAACAACAAAATTTATTGAGAACAGATTATGGCCAAGGAAATTACCAGCATTTGCCAAAAGACACAAAAAAATTTGAAAAGAACATTTATCTGTCCTCTTAAAGCTCAACATCCAAGAGAGAAATATACAGACAGGACTATATTACAAGGTAAACCAAAATGTTTGTACCCCCATAATATTCTGAAATAAAATAAAAAATATAAAAAAAGAATGTCTTTTTTTCTGTGGATAAGATACTCAGTAGTATGATTGCTGGATCAAATGGTAGTTCTAATTTTAGCTCTTTGAGGTATCTCCATATTACTTTCCATAGCGGTTGTACTAGTTTGGAGTCCCACCAGCAGTGTCTGAGTGTACCTAGCTCTCTGCATCCATACCAGCATTTGTTGTTTTTGGACTTTTTGATAAAAGCCATTCTCACTGGAGTTCAGGGATATCTCATCGTGGTTTTGACACACATTTCCCTGATGATTAAAGATGTTGAACATTTTTTCATATGTTTATTGGCCATTTTTCTAACTTCTTTTGAAAGTTTCTGTTCATGTCTTTTGCCCACTTTTTAATGGGGTTGTTTCATTATTTTCTTGCTGATTTTCTTCAGATTTTTATAGATTCTAGGTATCAGCCCTTTATCAGATGTGTAGCATGCAAATATTTTCTTCCATTTTGTAGATTGTCTATTCTCTCTAATGATAGTTTCCTTGACTGTGCAGAAGCTTTTTAATTTGATCAGGTCCCATTTATTTATTTTTCTTGTTGCTGTGATTACTTTTGGGGTCTTCTTCAAAAATTCTTTGCCTAGGCAGATATCTATAAGAGTTTTTCCAACATTTTCTTCTAGAATTATTATAGCTTCATGCCTTAGGTTTAAGTCTGTTATCCATGGGGAGTTAATTTTTGTGAGTGGTGAGAGATGTGGATTCTGTTTCAGTCTTCTACATGTGACTGTCCAATTTCTCAGCACCATTTATTGAATAGACATTTTTCCCCCAGTTTATGTATATAGTTTTTGTCTGCTTTGTCAAAGATTAGATGGCAATGTGATGATGGTTTTATATTTGAGTTCTCTGTTATGATCCATTGGTGTATGTCTCTGTTCTTGTGCCAGTACTATGCTGTTTTATTTATTATAACCTTGTAGTATAGCTTGAAGTTTGGTAAATTGATGGCTCCCAATTTGTTCTCTTTCCTTAAGATTGTTTTGGATGTATGGGGTCTTCTCTGGTTCCATGCAAAGTGTAGAATTATTTTTCCAAATCTGCCAAAATGATGTTGGTATTTTAAGAGGGATTGCATTGAATCTGTAGATCACTTTTGATAGTATAGATATTTTAACAATGTTGATTCTGCTGATCCATGAACATGATATGTTTTTCCATCAATTACACCCCCTTCTATTTCCTTCCTCAGTGTTTTGTAGTTCTTCCTGTAGAAGTCTTTCACCTCAGTTAAATATATTCCTAGGTGATTTTTGTTGTTGTTGCTATCATGAAAGGCATTGCATCTTTGATTTTGTTCTCAGCTTCACTGTTATTGGAATATATGAATGCTACTGATTTGTGTACATTGATTTTGTAACCTGAGACTTTGCTGAATTTATTTATCAATGCCAAGAGTCTCTTGGTGGAATCTTTGAGGTTTTTCAATAAGTAAGATCAAATTGTCAGCAAAGAGTAATAGTTTGACCTTTTCTGCCTCCATTTGGATATCTTCGATTTCCTTCTCTTGTATGAATGTTCTGGCTAGGACTTCCAACACTATGTTGAATAGAAGTGGTGATAGTGGGCAACCTTGTCTGGTTCCAGTTCTAAGGAGGAATGCTTTCACCTTTTCCCTGTTCAGTGTGATGTTGGCCATGGGTTTGTCATATGTGGCTTTTATTATATTTAGGTATGTCCCATCCAAGCCTATTTTGTTAAGCTTTCTTATTATAAAAAGATGCTGAATTTTGTCAAATGCTTTCTCTGCATCTATTGAGAGGATCATATGGTCTCTGTTTTTACTTCTACTTATGCAGTGAATTACATTTATAGATTTGCATATGTTGAACCATCCTTGCATCTCTGGGATGAAGCACACTTGCTCATGATGGATTATTTTTTTGATGAGCAGCTGAATTTGGTTTGCTAAGATTTTATTAAAAAGTTTTGTCTATGGATATACCATCTTAAATACACTCAATCTCCTCCGATCTCGGAAGCTAAGCAGGCTCAGGCCTGGTTAGTATTTGGATGGAAGAATTTTTGCACCTATATTTATAAGAGATATTAGTCTGTAGTTTTTGTTGTTGTTATTGAGTCCTTTCATGGCTTTGGTATAGGGATGATGTTGGCTTCATAAAATGTGTTGGGGAAGATTTTTCCTTCTTGATATTATAGAATAATTCCTGCAGAATAAGCACCAGTTCTTCTTTGTAGGTCTGGTAAAATTCAGCTGTGAAACCATCTGGTCTGGAACTTTTTTTTTTGGAAGATTTTTTTATTGCTACATCATTTTTGGTACTTGATATTGGTCTGTTCAGAAATTCTATTTCTTCCTGATTGAGCCTATGGAGGCTGTGTGTTTCTAAAAATTTGTCCACTTGCTCCATGATTTCAAGTTTACGTGCATAAAGATTTTTACAGTATTCAGAGATGATGTCTTGTATTTCTGTCATATCAGTTGTAATTTCTCCTTTTTCAGTCCTGATTGAGCTTCTTAGAGTCTTTTCTTTTCTGGTTCTGGTTATTCTAGTGAGAGGCCTGTCAATTTTGTTTATCTTTTCAAAGAACAAACTTTGTTTTCATTAACCTTCTTTTATCAATTTCATTTAGTTCTGCTCTGATTTTGTTATTTCTTTTCTTTTGCTGGGGTGTGAATTGGCTTGCTTTTCCTTTACCAGTTATTTGAGATGGTTCATTAGATTGTTGATTTGTGATATTTCTATTTTGTGATGTAGGCATTTTATGGCTATGAATTTTCCTTTCAGGACTGCTTTAGCTATATCCCACAGATTTTGATAACTTGTGTCCCCTTTATCACTTAGTTAAAAGAATCTTTTGACTTTCATCTTGATTTCTTCCTTGACCTGACTATCATTCAGCAGTATATTGTTTAGTTTCCATGACTTTGTGTAGTGATGAGTGTTTCTGTTGAAGTTGATTTCTAATTTTATTACACTGTGGTCTGAGAAGATGCAGGAATTTTGTAAAATTCTTTCTCTGCATATATTGAGAGGATCATATGGTCTTTGTTTTTAATAACAAAATAATTAATTTCTTTTTTTTAAATTTATTAAGGCATGTGTTATGGCCTAGGATGTGATCAATCTTGGAAAATGTTCCATGAGCTGATGAGAAGAATGTATATTCAGTACTTTGTTCTATAAAAATCTGTTAGGCCCATCTGTTCTAGAGTTCTGTTTAAGTCTATTGTTTCTTTGCTTATTTTCTGTTTGGAGGATTTGTCCTCTTCTGTCAGAAGGGTGTTGAATTCTCCAGGTATTACAGTGCTGCTGTTTATCATTTTGTTTAGATAAAGTATGATTTGCTTTATGAATTTGGGGGAACCTGTGTTTGGTGCATAAATGTTTAAAATTGTTATATCTTCTTATTGAATTCTTCCTTTTATCATTATATAATGACCACCTTTGTCTTTCTTTATTTTGTTGAATTGAAGTCTATGTTATCTGATATAAGAACTGCCCACACCAGCTTTCTTTCATGGAATATTGTTTTCCATCCCTTCGCCTTGAGTCTGAATGAGTCTTTGTGGGTTAGATGGAGACAGCAGATACTTGGATTGTATTTTTTATTCATTCAGCCAACCTATATCTCTTAAGTGGGGAGTTCAAGCCATTTACATTCATTGAAAGAATTGCTAAGTGGAGTGGATTTCTGTTCTTCCTATTGAGTAGAACTTTATTGCTCTGTTTCGTCTCTTGAGCCATTGTGGTGACTGGGCTCTGACCTTTAGCTTTTTGGGGCTTTTACACTGGTGGGCATCTATTGGGCTGATCCATATATAGTGTAGGTCCAAGTAGTTCCTGCTGGGCAGGTCTGGACTTGGTGAATTCTCTCAGTGTTTTCTTGTGAGGAAAAGACTTAATTTCTCCATCACATGTGAAACTTAGTTTTGTAGGATACAAATTCTAGGCTGGCTGTTGTTTTGTTTAAGAAGATTGAAGGTGGAGCCCATTCCCTTATGGCTTGTAAGGCTTTTGCTGAGAAGTCTGCTCTTATCATGATAGGTTTTCTCTTGTATGTCAGTTGTTGCTTATGTCTAGTTGCTTGTAGAATTTCCTCTTTCACTTTCATTTTGACGAGGTTGAATACTATGTGTCTTGGAGATGTTCTATTTGCTATGAATCTTCCCAGAGTTTGATGGCCATCTTGGGTCTGGATGTCTGGATCTCTAGAAATACTGGGGACATTTTCCATAATAATTCCCTCAAATAGATTTTCCACACTTTTATCATGTTCTTCTCCCTCAGCAATACTATAATTCATATGTTTGCTCACTTCATGTTTTCTCATATCTCTCTAAGTGATTGTTCTGCTTTGTTGTTCTTTTCTCTGCCTCTTTTTTAAATGATTGGGTTATACAGAGCCTTGTCTTCAAACTCTGAGATTCTTTTTTCTCCTTGGTTTAATCTGTTGATGAAACTTTCAGTGGCATTTTGAAAATCCCTGAATGACTCTTTCATTTCTTTAAGTTCTATTATTTCCTTCCTAATTTTGTCAAGCTCTTCAGTGACTTTTTCATTAATTTCCTAAAATATTTTTTGGGCTTCTTTTTATTGGTTTTCAACTTTCTCTTCAATTCGATTCATCTTATTTGTCATCTATATTCTGAATTCCATTTCTGTCATTTCAAAATTTTCTTGTACTTGGAGTTCATTGCTATAACTCCATTGTGATCCCTTGGGGGTGTTGATTTGTTTTGAGTTTTCATGTTGCAAGGGTTCGTTTGCTGGTTTCTTCTTATCTGAACCCTCTTTTCAAATTCTGGGTTAATAGATTTAAAGACTCCTGTTCCTTGCTGGGAACTCTCCAGGTAACTATAGGATGTTCAGGTAGGGAGCTGGATTAGACTTTCTTCACTGAGGCTGGTATTATGGGGATTGCTCTACCCAGGGTCTCCTCACAGGTAACCATAGCAACTAGATAAGGTTGTCATGGGTTCCTGGGTTGTGGGTATTTGCTCAAACTAGGTCACGGTGTGCTGGCAGCTTGAGGTTGGGGGGTCTCTGGCAGGGTTTTGGACTTTGAAGCAGCTCTTCCAGCCCTGCTTTGGTGGCAGAGGCTCTGGGTTGGGGTCTTGGGGTCCAGGTGCAGTGCTGGAGACTTGGGGGTAGTGTGTTGGGCCTGGTGGGAGTTCTGGAGGCACAGGGGCAAAGCCTCAGGCTCTGGTGTGAGAGCCTCAGGGTTGAGACTGGAGAGAAGCTACAAGCAGAGCTTCTGAGCAGGGCCTCTGAGCCAAATCGGGGTTGTGCAAATGGCTGGCTGATCCGACCTGGAGGACAGGATCAGGGCTAAGCAGGCAGGAGACCCTGGGGCCTAGATGGTGGATCAAGGCTACGCAAGCACCAGGCTACTTCTCCAACACAGAGGTCCCACGGATGCCTGGTCAGGTGTCCAGAGGTCACAACTCTCCACACTCTACCCAGTACCCACTGAAGCAGTCACCTAAGGCCTCTCAGGTCAGAGCCTGCTGTGCCCCAGGGTGAGAACCTCTGAGCTGGGACTGAGGTGGAGCTGGAAGCAAAGCCAGTTAATTAAATTTTGTATCATCTGGCGAGCAAATAGCAAGTCCTTAACAAATATACAATAATGGAATAACAAGGAAATGTACTCATAAACTAACAGTTTATCTTAATGATAATATGACAAAAACCAAAAACCCAATAAAGATGCTATGGAGATATTAACATTATGGTTCTCTGCACAGGAACCTTTAGATTCTTAGATTAGGTAATTTTCAAGATGTATGCCTTTTAAATCAGAGCTATTGACTGAAGCTTTACCAACACAATTACAAATTTTCCAGTTAGTAGACACTTTTTTTTTTCTCAGTAAGTGCTCTCTTACCAGCTGTTATGACTGATCACACCACTTTTCTGCCAAAAACCTCTTTCACCAGTCCTCTGCCCCTCAGCTGTGCCACTCTGGAACAATGTTTGCTCCTCATTAAAAATCTGCAAAGTCAACTCAGAGTCAGTCCACCACACAAGCAGCCCAAACCAAACTGGCGAGGAGAGACACAGAATCTGGTCTTGGTTACCCACACCATGGAGAGGCTGTGCCGTGCACTCCACACAGTCATGATAGCAGTCAAGTCGTGTGGCCGTGGGGCATGTGCAGCTGTTACAAGGTCCTTGAAAAATAAACAAACCATAAAGTGAATAAGTTGCAGCTTGTGGAGACCATGTAACTGAAGAAACACTTGTGCCATGTAGATTGGTCCCGTGGATCTTGTCTATCTCCAAGGAATAAGAAAGGTTTTATAATCAGATAGGGCTCTAAACAAAGAAATTGGCCCTGGTTGCTGGATCATTGGCCCTCACCGTTGTCTGCTTTGACATAGAAAGATCCAGCACAAGAAGCTAAAGCAATCCAGACTGTTTGATAAGTGAGGATGATTCAGTATCATTAGAGTCCCAGGCAAATTCGCTGAATTTTGTGATTCTGCATCTCTTCCACCTATCCTGTAAAGATTTGTTTATAACTGAGGCAACTTCATGCTTGGGGCTCTGAGCTAACTGCTAATAGAAAAGAAAATTATCAGCAATTTCAAAGTCCATTCTGCTTTTAAAACATCTTTGCTTAAAGGGTGTGTTTTCTTAACAATATAATTCACCCTTTGGTTCCGGGCAATGCTCCGAGCCTTTAATGTTCAAAACCTGCATGAGTTGAAAAGTATCGCATTTCTTCCTCCACTTAAACAAGACAAAGCTGACCTCCTTCATTGAAAATACAACAGAAAAATTCAGAGATTTCCCTCTGTACAAAATATTTCGATCTTGAGAAATTTGTACACATTTGCAAAGAACTTTTACATAGTTAAATGGCAAAAGCATGAAAAATTCAATTGCAGACAGTTATTTTATGAGATGAGGGGTTGCACTGAAGGAAAGAAAAATTGAACAAAGTCAAGAAAATAATGAAATCATTTGCTATAACAGTAATCCAAACGTCGTATTATATTTCATATTAGAAGTGCGCCTTGCAAACATTCAGCAGAATCTGGTATATGCACAATGCTACTCAGTGACAATTAAAAACCATCCAAAGGATGCTCAGATTATTAAGTATCAAGATCACTTCATCTGGTTGATCAACAGGCCTTCGATGTGCTTCATTAACTAGTACTGTGAGAACAGAAATGGAAAAGGGAAATAGTGCTACGTGTCAGCTCAGCCTGGCCGTCAGCAATCCCAGCACATGCTTAAGACCATTAGGCTGTCGTTTTAGGGCAACCCTTTTCCATCTGTACCCTGCTATACTGCATGTGGAAAGCATAACATACCGGAGTGAAAACTAAGAAAATAAATGTGTAGATTTCAAATGAATATATATTCAGAAATAAACAGAGAAGAAAATGAAGGGGGGATATTAGTGGCATAAATGTTAAATCTGACATATTCCAGCATAGGTTGCATTTCCTAGAAGAAAGTAACTCTACTCCAAGGACATAAAGAGTATAAAAATTTTAAAAAACATAAAAATATACTGAAATCACCAGGTATTTCACAGTTTGATTTGAAATATTGAAAATAGTGAAGTAAGGTAGCTAAAAATGATTTTATCCATTCATAAAACTGATATATTTATGATTTTAAAGACACATCAGCAGATAGTAATTTCTGAGATGAATAACTTGCAGATGCCACTTGCATATTTTTATAGTTAAATGTCTATATTGTAATTAAATGTCTATAATAATAAGTAAGATTTTTATTTTTCCTTCATAATACAGCTATGCTCATGGAAAATTATGATTTATCTTTATCGGACTTGTCTTTTACCTATACATGTTAAAAGTGCTCTACACACATGTACACATATACATATACACAGAAATATATATGTATAAAATATATACACACAGAGGTATACCTTACATAAAATATCTATGAACAGAAATATTGAAAACACATAATAATACGAATTGTCATATTAGAGAAAATAATTTTAATTGAATTACTTATACCTGAATTAATGTATGCATTTGACATAGAGTATACATTTTAAGCAAATTTTGAAGCACAATATTAATGTCACAAGTTATATAACTGATCAAATGAACTGATGCTGTCCTTATCAAGTATAATAATTGCAAATTTTCTTAATAAAGCATGCTTAGTTAAAAACAACTTTCCCCTTAACTGTTTTTAAGATAAACCAATTAAGGTTTTTCTATAAATGACTGAATATATTAACAAGATTTAGAACTACATTCAAATATTTTCTTCCACAGAGAGATTAATTTTTTATTCTAGGAGACAAACCAAACAATAACACATTTATTAATATGAAACACATTATTATATGAAGCACAATGAAGCAAAAATAAAAATTTTATGAGCACAGTTTATACTTAAGCATTATGCTAGTTGTCTCATTGTTTGTGTGATAATACAGGTTTCACTTCAACTGGCTAAATTTTTTTGTTAATTAAAAATCCCTTAAGAATTTTTTAAATTCTTAAATTTCAAAAATTTGAGAACTTAAAAAAGCATGGGGGGAAAAAGGGAGGGAAGATGGGAGTCATTGCCCCTGTCAAACGAAAATGAGTTATGTAAACAGAGACGATTTACTGTGGGGGAATATAAGAAAGACATCTCTGACTTTTCTCAGCTTGCCAGGTCTGCGTCTCTTCTGTCATCAGCTGTGTGCGCAAAGCACCTTACAAATCGTAATAAGATAACAGACAGCATGCCATTTATGATTCATAATTACATGTTGTATTTTTTTGTCTGATATCCTTTCTCAGTCATATATATGGGCATTTATACCAAAAAGTATATTATATATGTATATATACACATATAAAACACATGCATATATTATATGTGAGAACAAGCTAGTTGTTTCAGTCACCAAGCTAATAATAATGAACAACTTCCAAAAGTATTGGGAAAAGTGTATGTGTATACACTTGCATCTTGGGATGGTGGTAAGAGAGACAGTGTAGGTTTTTTATTTAATCTGCATGGTGAAAGCCTTTTTCAGTATAATTTTTTGCCTGGAAAAATCATACCTAACATCTTAGTTGTCATGAATAACAAGAAAGATTTTTTTGTTTGCTGTTTAAATGCTAGATTCATATACACACATTCATGTAGGCACATGTTTGATAACTTAAGGAAGAAAGAAGTTAAAATGAGTCTAAACTAGCTCCACCATCTGCAAGTCACTAGTTAGGAGCAAAATGTTTTCATCAGTCATTATGGGTCAGATCTCAATGATTAAAAACCCCAGAGCTTCTCAAGGGTATAATTTCCTGGTTCCCCACCTGCACACTTCCCCGTGGACATCATCACCCTTGACTCTAACCAAATTCTGAAAAAGCAGGTTAATTCTAATTGAGAAGCAGAGTTTAACAATACATACAAAAGAAAACTAGTTATGTTGATAACCAGATAAACTTAATACAAGATTTTGTAAAAAAAAAAAAAAAAAGGAAAAATATTTGCTTCACTTTGTCTCACATCTATTATTAACTGATTCCAAAATAATTATGTTATATTAAGAAAGTAGAGAAATATTTTCTTGAGGTTTCACCTCACATATCACCATTGGACTAGCAGTTGCATTCCAGTGGACTAAGAATCTCAATTTGACTTTTGAATGCTTTGGGGTCAATAAAACCCCAAATGGTTTGGACCCATCATACATCCCCTAGTTACTTAAATCCTTGAGCATTTCAAAGGAAATGTAATCAACATAGGCTGATTCATTTACATTTAACTCATCAAAATGGTGTTTGTAGGAGTTATTTGATGCTGAGAAAGTCATGTTTTTAAAAATACTTGAAATCTTTACTTTTGAGAAAGAGAATGTTATTTCAAGATTAAGCAATTCCTCTCTACCTGTAATTTTCACTGTTATTTCAAAACTAAGAATATTTTTAGTTTCTAAGGGTACTGAATCTTCAATGAAGCGTTCATTCTATCTTCCTCAAACACAGCCAGATCACAGAGCTATCTTTCGCTTGGTGCTTGTAATTCCACTGAGATGCCTCCATAATTACAAACAGTACACTGTCGTCGTTCTGAGACAAAACAGCCCTCTACGATTAAGGAACTTACAAAACAATGGGTTGAAATGATCTTCCTAAACGTCTTACTTCTTCAACGAATGGTGCTAACATCAGAAATAAATGGAAGAGCATGTAGTCACGCTGGTAATTTTAAAAACAAATGTGGGAAAAGAGCTAAAACTCTTTCTCAAAACCAATCTGGAAATGTAAACGTTAGCAGATGATTTTTCTTTAATATTCTACTATAAAGCTTTATTTTGTTCTTGTCAAATTAGACAGAATTTGATGTATTTATCTATTTTATTTACATTTATAACATGAAATGATAACTATAAATCTCTAGTTTCTTTGAAAAAATTAACTTAGAACAGGGTTTGATTGCAAAATGATATTTTATTTGATGATCATTTGGGAATGCCAATTTTTGCATTGTTGAGATTGTATAATATCTTGGGACAAACTAATCATTGTATGTATGGTTAAATATATGTAGAATAAAAAGAATGAAATTGAAAAGAGAATTATTCTGATGGTTTTTATACAATCTAACTCTTGTTTAATTGAAACCTCTATGATTAGTCATGTTATGTCTTAACAAAGCTAAGATAATGTTAATGTGATAGGAAATTACATGGAATTTCATAGTTAGTGTCATTTTCTCCAGAAAAAGCACAGTGGAGACACTAAGACAATAAAATGGTACCAGATTACTTGGCTTTGAATCCCAGCTCTGTTACTTAATTGCAGGTTGACTTTGGGCAATTCACTTAAATTATTTGTGCCTGTTTCTACCTCTACAAAAACAGAGATAATGTGTATGTCTCAGGGTTGTGAGGACTAAATGAGTTAATATCTATAGAGTACTTAGAACTCCAACAATATAAATATTAGCTCTTACAATATTTAGCAGAAAAATAATCAGTTATGTTTTAATTTGAGAATTGTTTTCTTTCTTTGTGCTTTCTTGTGTGCATATCCCAAAATAATATAGTATAATAATATGGGATGTTTCTTTTAAATTCAAAGGATGTACTATATACTTAACATGCCTTGGCTTTATCATCTAAAACTGAATACCAAAACAACCAGATAAACATAAATACAGTTGGTTTTATGGCGCTGGTTTCCCATTCTTCTTCAGTTGGCTCTGGAATCTCTACTTCCAGCACTGGTCACTGATCTCCACGTCAAGGACTGATTTCCAATGATTTTTCAAGTCCGTCGACATAGGGCAGTCAGCCCGAGCACTGCGCATGCTCACTGAACTTCCCGTGGTCTTCCCCAGGTTTGCTCCACCTTCCAATAACCCGAGTTTTCTTCGTGTTGGTATAATTCTTTTGTCTTTTGGGCTTCATTAATTTCTTCCATTTTTTCCTTTGTAATATCTATTTATCTTCTTCTGTAGTCTAGACATTACCTGGCTTGTATACACACCCTCTTAGAGCTCTCCCTGGCACCCAATTCTTTCTTGCTAATTAGTCTGAGCAACACTGCCAGACTTCCGTCCTTAACGCTGTCTTCCTTATGCTACCACTGCTCCCTCTGTGGGCTCTGTAATCAGGCTGAAGTCTTTCCACTGGTTTCCAGTGGCTCGATTATCCGACTCCAGTGAACTCATGCAGTCTGTCTATGCCTCTTGCATTGACAGAGGTTTCTTCTGACAGTGGAACACACCCTGATCATTCCTAAGTTTTTGTTATTTAAATGTTCTCTCCCAGCATGAATCCCTCTCCTTTCTTTTCCATTTGTGTCTTAAAATATTTTTCAGGCGCAGATCAAATTCTACTCTCTCCAGAGATAGTTTTTGACTGACCATGCTGCTCTCTTCCTTCTAGAAGTTACTATGGCCCTTAGCATCTATGCTAAGAATTTAACATTCCATTTGGTTTTAGTTACTTCACCCACAAATCCAAGACTAGATCGTGTCTTTCTTGAAGTCTGGCACAATCCACACATTGTACATCAAAGCTCTAGGCATATAATGCCCAAGCAAGAAGGTTTTATTAGAGGATTAATTGATTAGTAATTAAAATTTGCATAATTTTAGGAGTAAGTTTATAGATCTGCTAGCTCTTAAATTTTATACTTATGAATCAAATTTAGTAAACGACCCTCTAGCAGTTCCTTTATCGATTCTTACCAAGTCCCGGTCATGTACTCAAAACTGTTTTTCTCTATTATGGTTTATTTTCCCTTCTGCTACCAGCTCAGGCTTTTTGAGCCAATGACTCTGTATTGGTTTTCCTACATGATCTCAGTGAACTCCTCCTCTTCCTTTTTCTTTACCCTTTTAATCAAAACTTGTAAAAGTGATGCAAGGTACAATCATGAAAATTAAATGCCAAATTTGGCCATCTCTGTGGTTATTCTAAAGTCAGGAAGAATTCAAGTGGTCATCAGAGGGAAAATCCAGTTAGCATGGCTGATTTCAAAACAAAATTAATGCCTCAATGTCGCATTAATATTCAAAATTTTCTAGTGTTTCGTAGTGTTATTAGAGCATGAGAAAGTTATTGCATTGTAGTTTCTTTAGTTGTTACATATTAATTGGTTTATAGATATAAAAATAACAATCAAATATTTCCAAAACTCAAAGTAAAATGATTTATGATTAACTTTGGGTTTTAATCACAATATTTAAATTCTTGACACTCAACATTTTCCTGAATATAGCCCTATCTTTTTTTTTTTTTTTTAGTTTTGACTTATCTTCTTACATTCAAAAACCTACTCTGTCAAAGCCAGAAGGGACTGGGTGCCTATCCTTCATCTTCTAAAACAGAATAAAGCCCAACCTAGAATTCTTTATCTGGCAAAATTAAGTTTCATCTACGAGGGAGA